>JAVJIF010018597.1:0-63840 GCA_038442645.1 Agave tequilana
GGAGAGATTGAGAGAGAGACAGAGGAAGAGATTGAGAGAGAGATCGGGCGGAGCAGGCGGCGACAGCGGGCGGGCAGGCGGCGAAGCCCTAAATTTGAGTTTTTTTCCTTTTTTTTAAACAGACTCGGCTTGACGCTGACTCGGCCGGCCGAGTCAGTCTGAGTCGTATTGTGACTCGGCCGAGTCAGCTACGAGTCAAGGCGAGTCGGTCCTTTGTGAGTGGATCCTTCGAATCGGGTCTCGAACTCGTCTCGGCGGGTGCCGAGATGGATACGACTCGGCCGAGTCTTCGAACCGTGCTATTCGCATACCATACTATACAAAATAGTCAATGCCAACAAAATAAATGAAATTTGCAAATTCGTCTTCAAATTTCAAAGTGAAAAATGACTTTAAAATTAAAATTGACAACCAATACTTTAATGTTCACGTTGTATGGAACCATGGATAGAATTCAAACATCCATCAATTAATCTGAGAGAAACCCCTCCATTTAAACCCTGAAGAAGCAGTGAAATGCCAAAGTTCTTGAAATTAACTTACTACTAGTAAAAACCAGTCCAATTTTCTTACATATTCAACTAGAGCCATCATACCTCAGAATTCTCAATGAAACAAAATCAAGTTCATTAAAGTAAATTATCCTGCCGATCTATTAATAACCAGCACAAACCCTTGAAATCAATCGATTAGACAGCTAATCGAGCCTAAAAACTAGAATTTCCAAACAAATGAAAACCTCCGGGTCAAAACCAAAACAAGCTACAAAACCCTAAAGAACGAGATGGATACCTTCGGGCTTTCCGATCCTGCGACCAGAAGCGATCGGATGAGGCGGAATCCCTAAAAACTCAGCTAGGGTTTCGAATTTAGGAACAAGAAGGTGGTTAGGGTTTTAGAGAAAGAGAGAAGAAATGGGGAGGAGACGACCGCCTCTTCTTTCTAACTTAAATAAAAACCGCCCCCTTTTATAAGGAGCGTAGCGCTTCGCTCCTTCTTACGATCGCCCCCTCTTTTTAAATTCTTTTTGAATTTTTGAACTCGCAACGTCTATCTTTGATACGCGTCGGAATAAACCCGCACGTGAGTTCCTATGTAGGAGTTGCATCTGCCGTCGTATGCCACCGCGGCCACGTCAGCGCATAGAAAGATCGGTTGCGTAGAGATTTATATGCGTCGTCTCGTACGTAACTTTCATACCGTCCCCAGTGGGAAAGGACAATAGAGATGAGACGATACTGACGCGTGCGCTCTGCTCCCGGTTCTGCGAGTCGAAACTCGTGATACAGGCCGGATCCGCACCCAAATTGACTTCTGGTTCGAATCGAGATCCTTCTCTCTGTAATTCGGGTCGGATCCCGCAAAATCCACATGCAGATCAGTATAAAATCAAAGGGTCCACCTGGGATCCGAACCCGCTAAGTAGCTAGATCCAAACCCAATAAATCTGGGTTTGAGATTATCCAAAATCAAATGTCTCTCCAAATAAAACAATGTTAACTAAAAATCAAATAGAAATTAAAATATTTTCTTGCTTGAGTATCTTTTTGATGGGGACGGGGTCATCCCCATGATGAATTGTCATGGTTATGATCCATGAGTTTGGTCACCTGGTTGGGTTCAGCCAATGACTTAGTCAATTTTCAAAATGCAATTTTCTGTGACAAGATAAGTTTTTGGAGGGCATTTTCGAATATGGTGCAGTAATTATTTAGCTCGGTCATCAACACAGAAGTTGTAGAGGAACATTTCAGGATTATCCCAGGCTTTGAATCAAAGCATTTGGATGAGTGTTGATGAAGTTATCCTCGTTTGAAGTTGCATGTCCAATCATATTCTGCATGCACGAATCTGAACATATTTGTGGGTTTCTTCTATGCCTTAAAAGATGGGAGGGTTGCTCTTTGGGCTTCTCTAGACATAGGAAATAGTGTTCTCATTATAGTGTGGGGAATACAAAGAGACTAGCGTTCTCTATATAAAGAGAGGGGATGAGAGTTGTAGATACAACAACAAAAATTCACTACGTAAGAGAGTTGTGAGTGTTCATCCTCTCAAGATCATTGTGAAAGAAGTTGAAATCCTCAAGCTATGTTATATCAGCTTAAGAAAGACACCTTTGTATTTTACATTACCTATAGTGAAATTGGCGGAGAAAGGTGTGGGAAGGACGTAAGCAACCACATTGGAGCCGAACCTCGGTAAATTATTGGTGTACTCTGTTTGTGTGATTTCTTACTCTATTTTCTTTTTATTTTTTATCACAACACAAATAACGGGGAAGTCTTTGCTTCCCAACTGTTGGCCTAAGGTTACAATCACCCGATTTTATGATTTTGATGATAACAAAACATATGTGATTATTTGTACTAATCAAGTTCAAGCGTTTAACTTTATCTCAAGATTCTAAGGATTCAAGGAGTTTTCTTCCTCTAAAAAAAGGTGTTGGAGACTCAAGAAGACTCAAATACGGGATCAAAGCTTAAAAACTCAACGTCACTAGTGGAGAAGCCTGGTTGAAGATCTTGTAGTCACCTAAAGCTTTGTAAGTATTAGTTTGTTAAAGTGTAAAATATAGTAGTGATGCTCAAGAAGTTACACACACAAAATACACGATTTCGAAAAATACAAGTTTGATAGTATTGGTATTTTGCATGTTTGATTTTGATACATGTCTCATAATTTTTTCAAAATTTATAACAAATTTAGAACATGTATTTCATTACCTATACATTACTATATTACCCATAAACCAATACAAAATATTTTGAAAATTGTTTGAATTTCAAAATTAATACATAAAACTGTTTCAGGCCAGAACGGTCGACCGCGGTCGACCGGTGCCCATTTCACGCCAAAAGGGTCGACCAAGCGGTCGATCGGGCCTGGCCAGGGGCATGCACGTTTGTGCACGTTGTCGGTCGACCAACCGGTCGACCGAGCGGTCGACCGACTGAGAGACCTAACTCTCAGTTAGGGTCGGTCGACGACCCGGTCGACGATAGTTTAGTTTTTTATTTTAAACTGTCAAGCGGTCGACCGCCCGATCGACCGGAGCCAACGACTCTTTTCAGTATAAGCTGTCGGTCGATCGGCCGGTCGATCGATTGCTTGCTAGATGGCTATAACGGTTAGTTTTTGAATCTGTTTTGTTTTTAGTGGATTCCAACGGGCATTTTTGGTTTCCAAGTGTCTAAACACACCCCAAATGACCTGGTATGACTTATAAATGATATTTATTCATTACCTATATATATGGGTCATTGGTTTTGATTTTAGACAAGAATTTTACACAAGTTTCAAGTTTATTTTAAAAGAGAAAAGTTTACTAGCTTTCAATCTTCAAGTTTTTTCTTTTCAAAGCTATTTTCAGTTGTTTTTAAAACTCTTCACATCTTTCCAACTGATTTATTCTCTCACTTAACTTCTTGAGCTACACTTCATATCCTACTCTATAGGAATTTGTAAGAGAGAGGGTTTGTGATCTCTTTGGATCACCAAGAGCTTTGTAATCTCAATAGCTTTGTGCTACCTCTTGTGTAGATGGTTGAGTTGGATGAGTTGTGTATTCTGGTCTTGTGTAGATCAAGTTGTAATCCCTTTGTATCCCTTTAGAAGAAGTGAAATCCTTCATAGTGGTGAAGGTGGGGATGTAGAGCGGTGGCTCAAACCTTGGAACAAATCCTTTGTGTTTGTGATTGCTTGTGCCTTACTCTTTATTACTTTTTACATTTCATACTTGTGCAGTTGTTCATCTTACCTAATTTTATTGCTTGCATTTCATTCATCACTTTCACTATCGGTCTATATTCATCTCAAGACTCAACAAGGAGGCAATTGAGCACTTCAACTCATTATCTAGAGGAATCAAAGAGGAGAAGTTCTAGAGCCCTTCACGGGAAATTCAGTTTCAATTCTTGTTTTGAGTGACCGTTTGCATATTTCATCATAAATAGTTTTAAAATAGCATTTGATTAGCAAAACATCTATTCACCCTCCCTCTAGGTGTATTTTAATTGTATCAGAGACTTCGTCTCTATATTTTGGCTTAACAACCTCAGAGAGATCCTAATTGCTAATCACTTCTTTCACAATTCCATCTCCATTCACTTTAGTAAATTTGAGATTTGGGTCGAAACATCATGACGATATACACAGAGTAGAAATAAGCAGCATTAGTTCCCATAGCAACCAGAACATCCATGTTAGAGGAGCCTCTTCTCAGTACATGATAAGATCCTGTGTAGAATCTGAATCAATTGCCGCATGTAACACGAGTAAATAACTATTTAACACCATTATTAGAAAATAGAAGCTACATCAACATTATTTAGAGAGAGAAAGGTCAATGTCATCTTCTGCAAAACAAGTGTGGAATTAATTATTTGTTCAAATATATTTTTAAATTACAGAGAAACAGAAACATGGCTTATCATAAAATTGTGTCTTCACTCTCAAAATCTGATATAAGCCTTTTTTGATCAAAATGTGGTGAGATATGAGCATAATCCGGTTTAACCTTAAGCTGAGAAGGCCCACAGAAAAGATAGACTAAACATCATGCCCAGGTTTCAACCTGATGTAGACCCTTACATTGATTCCACATTTTACTCGAGGCAACTATGGAAAAGTAGGAACTTTTTAATAAAAATTTTGGGAGCGAGGTTGGTCATTGGATGGCAATGTGGTTCAAATTCATGCAGAAGGGAGGTCCAAAGTTCTTATATAAACTAAAGAAATAATATACATGAAGGGGAAGGTGATGGATTTTGCATAGCAAATAGCATCTGTGAGGGTCACAATAGGTAAACAGAAACAAATTAGCTCCAGTTGTGGGGGAAAAAAAAAACATACTAATTATGAAAAGGAGAAACAAAATGAGAACAGAATGAGAAAATATTTGGTGATTATATTCAATGAGGGCTGCCTTTTTTTTTTTTTGCAATTCATATTGCAAGATTCTCAATTTGTAATTCATTACGAGTATCAAAAGACAAGCACAATTTGCGGAGCAATCAAATTCTATGACAATGATAACAGTGGTAAGATATTCCTAACATACCTCCAACCAATTACAAACTGCACTGGTGTGCAAAGGACCCACCTCAGTAACATCCCCATGGTTAGATTGCTGTATATCTGATATTCAACTAGTCTCCGTATGGAGAAATCATAGGAAGTACCATTGAGAACATAAATACAGGAACAGAGAACAGGCAGCTCCAAAGGAACTGGTTCCTGTAGACCCGAGTCGCTTCCTGTCTTTCCATTTCTCTGCGCCTTGGAGGAGTATATAAGCTCACATGGTAGAAACCAGGGCTCTGACCAGCTTCATGAATGCACTGATTAGTGATCTTGGACCAGTTAGATCAGGATCATAGGAAACAGCAACTTTTGAACCTGACACATTCATTTCTACATGATTTTACCCCTTGGATTGCTTCAAGGGATGACTGAATGAGGATGGCATCTTTTGGAGAAGTGAGACCTTCAAGTTTTAAGTGCACCTTGTTGACAGCATCGCCTGAGCTAATGAGTTCAGCTCCAAATCCAGCATCTTCAATGGCCTCGACGAGGTGATCAGAATTGATGGTATTAGGATCATAGTGAATCTTGGCTTCTTCAAGTGCGAGGCCAACAACAGCTTTTTTAACTCCATGACCATACCAAGAGCTCGCTCTACTGCTTCCGAACAACTGGTACAGGCCATTCCTTTGATTCTAAGTCGACACACTGTGATATCTTGATCTGAAAATTCGTCAACCTGGTAGCCAAAGTTCTCAATGGCTTCTTTGATTGTTTTAGCCTGAGAGACATTTGGCATAAAAAAATCCATTTTTCAGTAAATGATAGGCATTGTAGCGGATGTTCTGGAAAGTAACCATATGAAATAAAAATAATACGCGAATAAGATTAAAACCATCACCATTCAAGCCTCTACCAAATCAAAACAGAGGGTTTTGCAGGCATAACTCAACGGAGAATTGGATAAAATCTTGGCAAAATTTACACTACCAGAACTTTCCTAGTTTTTCCAAATATTATCATCAACTTCTAAATTTCCAAATAACCCCTCAAAGAATCATCTTCCCACTTAACACCCAAACACCGTTGACTACGGCTATAAAATGACTTCAATGCCCATCCCCTCACTTTAAACCAAAAAACCCACAAGTTTTTCCTTTCCCACAAAACTACATCCCCTTCATCATAACATGTGGGCCCCAAAGGCGTTCTTCTTTCTTCTTTCTTCTTCAACCTCTCCCCCTCTTTCTTCTTCAACCGACAACCCCATTAAAAAAAACCATCACATGAACAATAATCCCCTCCACCACCCCCATCCCTTCCCTCCTACAAATTCTACCACCACAGCGACCTCCTCCTCCCATCTCATCCACCCACTCCATCTTCTCCCTCATCCCATCTCATTTCCCCACCACCATCTCCTCTTCTCATGAATCTTGCCACCACTGTGACCTTCTCCCTCCTCCCATATCTCATTCCCTGCCACCCTTATCTCGTTTCTTCTCCTATCTCATTCGTCCCTTCACCATCTCATATCTCATCCACCCACCACCCTCATCTCCTCCTCGTTTCATCTCATCTTTGTTAGGATTTTGGTCAAAAAAATAGTCCCACATCGACTAGACATGGGGATGGTCTTGAGTATATAAAGATTTGGAAAAATCCACCTAGAAGACTAGTCTTTTGGGATGGTGTCCAAAGTCCTTCAATTGGTATCAGAGTCATGCCCTGAACTTAGTCGTGTGTGTGGGTGATGTTCAATATTGTTGATTCCCCAATTTGGCGCAAGAAATCGCAGTAATGGGCCCCTATAAAGTAATTTGGCTCGTGAGATATTTGGCAATGGTGCTATTTTACAATGGGTGTGTCATCCACGCAGTGTAGAGGGGTGGCCGGCAAGTGGTACTTCACGTAAGGTGTGTCTGCCCCTCGCAGTGAAGAGTGGGATCTCGATCGAGCATTTTGTCTTCCATTGTGAAGAAAGTTGAGCTTGCAAGGAGACTTTTTGTTTGAGGGGGATTGATGAGATTTGGGTCGAACAAATAGTCTCACATCGCTAGACATGAAAATGGTCTTGAGTATATAAGGATTTGGGTAACTCAACCGAGAAGGCTAGTCTTTAGGGATGGTGCCCCAAGTCTTTCAATCCTCCTCTCAACCCAACCGCCCACCCACACTTCCTCTGCTTCCTCCTCTTCTCACTTTCTCGCCGATGGCTAATGCATCTCGTAGCTGACGGATGAGAGTAGTGATTTTTTGTTAGAGAAGAGAAAGAGGTCCAATTAAAGAAAGCTTCGAAGGCAAAGCACATGAGAGAAGGGGAGATGGTTGGTTTCAGGGTAGAGGCGATGAATTGGAGTTCATGTGAGTTTGTTTTTCCTTCTCTCAAGTGTAATAGAATCATGCATGTGGTGAACTGCTTCTGAAATACATGGATCAGAACAGATGCCCACATGACCCGAAAGTGAAGTGGCTGCACTCTCTCCTCCTATATATACATCACTCTCCATCTTATATACCCACCAATTGAGAAGCTTTCCTTTTATCAATCTCTCCTTCATGTTCTTCTATTTTAAGCTAGTTGATCATTTATACACTTAGAAGTAATGAGATGGTTATTTGGTCCAGAAGCTGATAATGAGATGGTTATTTGGTCCAGAAGCTGAGATCTTGAAGGTGTACTGAGCTGGGATTTCCAAAAGTTTGAAGATCTTGAAGGGTCCAGAAGCTGAGATCTTGAAGAACTCTCAAAACGAAGCAGCGAAGAGTGTGACAGAATTAGTTCTTGGAATGGGTGGCATCTGGAAAATTTTGGTTGCCATGTAAGTTAATTTTATTAGTTAGATTTACCTTCTCTCAAAAATGATTTGAATTGGTTAGATGATTTTATTAACAAATTTTGGTTGGAACACAGAGTATTTTAATGTCAGAATTTTTAGGTATTTTACATTAATGTTCATTTATTTGTCTATATCTTATCTGAGGGCACCTTTCTCTGTGAGGCAAAACCCTCACCGTCATATCTGAGTGAAGAGCAAAATGGTCAGATTCATAAGGCTCAAAGATCTTCAAACTACAACCTTGACTTACTAGTGCTCAATTATCTCTAGCTGTTGAAATAGGCTTTTAATCTGTACACTCAGCTTTGTGCGGTTGATGAACTTAACTAATATTGTAGTGAAAACATAAAGATATACATGTAACTTTTGGTTGGTACTAAGACATTTTTATATAATTTGACTTTTTCATGTCCAACATTTTCTTGGTGAAATGGTTGGATCAAGTAAGGCTCAAAGATCTATTTGTTCATATATTTATCTATATCTTGTCTCAGCAAATTTGTAATTTCATTTTCAATCCCAAGTGGAGCTAATAGTACTACTCATGTTAGTCAAACTATTCCCAAACACTCAAGGCTCAAATGATACTTTAATGAACTTTTATCTACATTAAATTTATATTTTAAGTATCTAGCTGACACTTACTTTCCTTGAAAAGTAAGCTTTATAATCTATATAACATAATTCATGGATGCATCTCTCTTTCTTTAATTTGTTCTGTAGGTGTCAAAGAGTTTTTAGGATTTATTTTAATTTTGAACAATCTCAGTTTCAAACACCGAATTTGTTAGTATGTCAGTGAAAAGATCACCTTGGAGAGAATCTCTGAAAGTAATGGAAGATCTAAAAGTAAATTACATCAGTGAGATCTAACTCACAAGAACGAAAGTGAGCTGTTAAAATCTCAGCCTCAAAAGTCTAAACTACGAAAAATGTTTTAAAAAGGAAACAAAATGATAAAAAGTGTGGGTATGTCACGGGGGCTCGTTGGCCAGAAGTCGTATATATAACGGTTACAATGATTGAATCTACAATCAGAATATAAGATGAAAAAATTAGCGATCACTTGGGGGCATATTGGTGACAAGAAAGTAAAGGTGAAAGTATGAGAATAGAGTGATTTTATTCAACATGAAAGAGACATCACACACAGATTTGTTTTGTAAATCTTGTTAGAATATAAAACACTACCTCAATCCTCACTATAACTTTGGAGTTTTGGTATAGTGGCAACGATTTTAGTATAGTATTAAAGCAACCCACATTCAATTTCCACGAGGCGTGCATTAAAAAAAAAAGATTAAAAATTAAAACATCGTTGCACAAAAATTCAGAATTCAACCTATTAAAAAGGATGCTCCTTCTCTTGGGACGTTTTAATGAAAGTATCATTTTAAGCTTTAAAGAGGTGGAGGTGACATATACATGAGATAATTTGTCTTATTTCTTAAAAGTATGTTACTTTCATTCACGCTTTAACCTTTACTTTCCAATCACCAAACGCCACTTTTAAATTTTAAATTAATGAGACATTGCTATAAGATAGCATTTGTTTCAGAGTTATGCAAGTCTAATGAGGTGGTTTTCTACTCTGAGGTAAGCCAATCACCTAACACAAATAGTTTGAATCCTTTCAAGTACTGGTTTCCCTGAAGAATATAAGATGACTTTGCCCACAAGTAAAATCTTCTATTCGCTTAGGAAAAAACGTAATGGAGAAATGAGATAAAAAAATGATTATCATCACATAAATCCCCTTTCAATTATTTATTGAAATTATTATTTGTCCTAAATTGAGCTGGACATTATTATTCAGCTATTGAGTTGTAATAAAATTCTACCTAAATGTTATTCTGCAGCCGTATCAATATATCATATCCCCCCCTCCTCCATGTCTCAATTCACTTGATCCTCAGTTAATTTTTCCTCAATTTTCTTTCTAGATTCTTAGTATCTTAATTTAAAAATGTAGATTTCTTTATTAAATCTTTTTGTATACTTGGCTTCCCTTAGGCTTTAAATATTTGAGTTAACATAAATCAAAAAGTGAGATATTATATATTTATTATTTTTGGAGAAAAATCTCATCTTATGTCATATAGAGGCCTTGTAATGTAAAAGGAACCCCCGTCGTATCGGGAGAAGAAAATCCCATGAGAGAAAATGAAATGTCCAATGCATAAACATAAAGCCCACTTGTAGGGTGTTGGGTAAAGCATCAGAAAAGAAGATTAATCATGTCCCAATCACATGATTAACAAAGTAAAAAAATTTAACTTTAAAAAAAGGGAACATGTGGTTTACACGTGCAAGAGTAAGGGTTTTCATCATATTTGGTCACATGATTAGTAGGTGCTAACCATCCAAACGGCCAACTAACGGAAGGCAGTTTTTTGGAAATTTTAAGTATTCTTTAAAGGGTTATTTGGGAATTTAGAAGTTGGTGGTAGTATTTTAGGAAAACTAGAAAAGTTCATGGTAGTATTGGCAATTTAGCCTAAAATTTTTAGAATGGTTGCCAATGAGATGTCAGCCTCCAATGAGCAATTGAAAAAGTTTGCAGCAGAGGCGAAGGCAACAATATGACAGATGAGAAGATTTCACAAAATCCTACAAAGCCAATTGGACAGGAAGTAACTTACTCATGGGTTAAACAGTTATAAACTCATACAATAAAGAAGCAACCTCCAAAAGTTATCCAAGATAAGGGAAAGGCTTGGCAAAGCTAGGGAAGAGAAAAAAGGTGCAAGATGACAAAGATTGGGGAATCAGGGGCTGCATTCACCTCACAATCAATTGAAGCATTCAAGTTCATGTTTCATATACGGGCAGATCATCTAGAATGAAAAGCTCTACGGTCCAGACGGAAGGGAGGAAAAGAACTTCTTGATGGGTTTAAATAGATCCAGCAACTTGATGACAGTTTTAACTGATTTACATTGATAACTTCAGGTCTATACAAGACGACAGCCTGGCCCTGAAGTGGTGACACAGCAATGCTCTCAACTCCCTCCATTCCTGCCACCATAGATTCAAGGGAGACTGCACATGAAGCACAATTGATGCCTCCAATTTTGAACATGATCTTTCTGCTATCCTTCTCACCTCGCGCAGAAGATTGTGGTACTTTGCTTGTCGCGCTTTCTAAGTGTTGCAGAAGGGGGGTTTTTAGACTGGCTTCTCCATTAGGTTCCATTTCCTTTTCCCACTTCACAAAAAGGAAACACAACCATAAACCTGTGTAAGAATTCACCCAAAAGACTAAAGAACCTTTGCCGCCAATAAGATAGACAAACAAAGGTGACTACTTGAACCAGTTTCACATACATTATTTTACTGCAAAAAGGTTCTAAATGGTTGATATCCATTCAAATACACATAAACAAATAACTGAAGAAAGCAAATATCAATACATGGAAGGAATTAAAGAGAAAAGACTTATAAAGAACTACCACTCTTTATACAAAGCTAACCTTGTACAAATTAGATGAGAAGTAAAAAAAGATTTATATGTGCGATTCAACTAATATAACATCAAATATGCTACAAAATCCAAGGTTCAGATAAACGATACATATGAGTAACAGATAGTAACAATTACAATAATGCTACGAAAAGTCCATAGTATCTTGAACTTTTTTAACTTAGGATCACAAACCCACATTCTATATTTATGACATTAATGGCATAGAAACCAACAGATTAAAAAACTATAGTTGCAGCTTTAAAACTCTCACTATCCTTTTAATGCATTTACCTTTTCGATAACTAAGAAGTACAAACAAATGTCCAGACAGCATACTTGCAAAGACAATTTGTGTTGGGATTTGTACGAACAAATTGCCCCCCATCGGCTAAACATGGGGATGATCTTGGGTATATAAGAATTTGAGCAACTCCACCTAGAAGGCTAGTCTTTTGGGATAGTGCCTCAAGTCCTTACAAGGGGTATCAGAGAAATGTCCGAAATTAGTCGTGTGTGGGGGTGTTGTTCGATCCCCTCAGGGCACAAAAGACACAGTAAGCCCTGTGAAGCTAGTTGACTCTCGAGAATTTGGTAGCAGTGCTCCTGCTCCACGTAAGGCATGCTGATCTCCAACACGATGAAGATGAGTAACAGGCTGCAATTTGCGCAATAAGCCCTGTACTCCTACTCCACGTAAGGCATGCTGATCTCCAACACGGTGAAGATGAGTAACAGACTACAATTTGCGCTTCACGTACGGCGTGTATACCCAACACAGTGAAGATCTCAATGGAGCATATGATCTTTCAGATGTGAAGATGAGCTTACAGGGAGACTCTGTTCTAAAGGGGATTGTTGAGATTTGTACGAATAAATAGTCCCACATCGGCTAGACATTGGGATGATCTTGGGTATATAAGGATTTGGGCAACTCCACCTAGAAGAATTTGGGCAACTCCATCTAGAAGGCTAGTCTTTTGGATGGTGCTCTAAGTCCTTACAATTTGCTCATAATAAGTGAGTAAGACTCACTAATCATGATTACTTGAAAAAAAAATTGCATTATCAACATGGAAAAGGTTATGAAAATAAAATTCAATTATTACTATACTTACTGTTGATATCCATTTCACGATAAAAACACACAATGAACACATCCTCAAACTATTCAAGATTACAATATTGGATATAGAGCTATTTACAAAAATATGAGCATAGACGGATGGACCACATTCCATATTTCTCAAAATATTTGTATCACCGCAAGAAAACAGTGTGTTTTTTGTGCGACTGTGATTGTTTCATTTTCTCAGTGTTTTTTTTTTAATTTAATAAACAATTTACATCCTACATGCAAGGGAGGACGGCAAAAGAATGAAACATGTTCACGTACATGTGTACATATAATCAGAAAGGGAGTGAACAAAACCTTAATCGATCTCAAACCTACCCTTGCTATACCTTTTCCAAATTAAACATATCTATACTAAACATACCAGAAATGATATGTTTTTGACAATATCAAAGATGAAGGTGATAATAACCAATGACATCCAATCCTTCCATTTAAAAAAATTAAGAAAAGAAAAACCTCTAATCCCAAAAGAACATACAAGATTCTTAAATCAATTACATGGTCTCGTATTTACTTAGTTGACCCAGTTTCTGAAATAATATAACTCAGAACAGGAAAATGGGAAGAAAAAAAATATATATTAGCGAAAATACTATCAAAGATCCTAACAATTAGCTTGACATGATTATGTCCAGGTTTACTACTGAACAACAACCACTTGAAAAAAATAAAAAAATAAAAATTGAAGCTTATTAATATGCACCAATGGCGAGTAATGAAGTTCCATTAATAAATTGATCAATTAATTAGTCCATTTACTAATTAGTAAATATTAAATATATAAAGAATCCTAATTCTTATCCTCACCAGAAGTCAACAGATTCAGAATTCTGGAGGCAAAGTATTATCAAAATTCTGGTCACTGTTTCACATACCATACTGTACAAAAAGTCAATGCCAACAAAATAAATGAAATTTGCAAATTCGTCTTCAAATTTCAAAGGAAAAAACGACTTCAAAATTAAATTGACAACCAATACTTTAATGTTCACGTTGTATGGAACCATCGATAGAATTCAAACATCCATCAATTAATCTGAGAGAAACCCCTCCATTTAAACCCTGGAGAAGCAGTGAAATGCCAAAATTCTTGAAATTAACTGACTAGTAGTAAAAACCAGTCCAATGTTCTTACATATTCAACTAGAGCCATCATACCTCAGAATTCTCTATGAAACAAAATCAAGTTCATTAAGGCAAATTATCCTGCCGATCTATTAATAACCAGCACAAACCCTTGAAATCAATCGATTAGACAACTAATCGAGCCTAAAAACTAGAATTTCCAAACAAATGAAAACCTCCAGGTCAAAACCAAAACAAGCTACAAAACCCTAGAGAACGAGATGGATACCGTCGGGCTTTCCGATCCTGCGACCAGAAGCGACCGGATGAGGCGGAAATCCCTAAAAACTCAGCTAGGGTTTCGAATTTGGGAACAGGAAGGTGGCTAGGGTTTCAGAGAAAGAGAGAAGAAATGTGGGGGGTGGGGGTGTGGTGGGGGGGGACGACCGCCTTTTCTTTTCTAACTTAAATAAAAACCGCCCCGTTTTATAAGGAGCTTAGCGCTTCGCTCCCTTCTCACGATCGCCCCATTTTTATAAATTCTTTTTGAATTTTTGAACTCGCAACGTCTCTCTTTTATACGCGTCGGAATTAACCCGCATGTGAGTTCTTATGTGGGCGTTGCGTCTGCTGTCGGCTGCCACCGTGGCCACGTCACAGCATGCAAAAAGATCGGTTACGTAGAAATTTATATGCGCCGTCTCGCACGTAACTTTCATACATCCCGAATGGGAAAGGACAATAGAGATGAGACGATACTGACGCGTGCACTCTGCACACCGGTTCTGCGTGTTAGAACACGTGATACGGGTCGGATCCGCACGCAAATTGACTTCTGGTTCGAATCTAGATCCTTCCCTCTATATTTCGGGTCGGATCCCGCAAAATCCACATGTGGATCAATATAAATTCATAGGGTCCTCTTGGGGATCCGAACCCGCTAAGCAGCTAGGATCCAAACCCAGTAAATCTGGGTTTGAGATTATCCAAAATCCAATGTCTCTCCATATAAAACAATGTTAACTAAAAATCAAATAGAAATTAAAATATTTTCTTGCTCGAGTATCTTTTTGATGGTAACGGGGTTCATCATAATGAATTGTCATGGATCATAGAATTTAGTCACCTGGTTGGGTTCAGCCAATGACTTATTCAATTTTCAGGATGTAGTTTTTATGACAAGATGCGATTTTGGAGGACAATTTCGAATATGGTGCAGTCATTATTTGGCTCGATCATCAACACAGAAGTTGTAGAGGAACATTTCAGGATTATCCCAGGCATTGAATCAAAGCATTTGGATGAGTATTGATGAAATTATCCTCGTTTGAAGTCGTATGTCCAGTCATATTCTGCATGCACGAATCTAGACATATGTGTACTCCGCTCTTGTGTAGACCAGTTGTAATCCCTTTGTGAAAGATCCCTTATAGGATAGTGAAATCCTTCATAGTGGTGAAGGCGGGACGTAGAGCGGTGGCTCGAACCTCGGAACAAATCTTTTGTGTTTGCGATTGCATGTGTCTTGCTCTCTATTGCTTTTTACATTTCATACTTGTGTAGTTGTTCATCTTACTTAATTTCACTGCTTGCATTTCATTCATCATTTTCACTATCGGCTATACTCATCTCAATAAGAAGGCAATTGAGCACCTCAACTCGTTATCTAGAGGAATCAAAGAAGAGAAGTTCTAGATCCCTTCATGGAGAATTCGGCTTCAATTCTTGTTTTGAGTGATCGTTTGCATATTTCATCATAAATAGTTTTAAAATATCATTTGATTAGCAAAACATCTATTCACCCCCTTCTAGGTGTATTTCAATTGGTATCAGAGCCTTGGTCTCTAAATTTTGACTTAACATCCTTAGAGAGATCATAATTGCTAATCACTTCTTTCACAATTTCATCTTCATCCACTTTAGTGAAAATCACCGAAGGTATTAAAACTCCTTCCAAGTTTGATGATCTTAACTTCCTTATATGAAAGGTTAAGATGACCGTATTTTTACAATCCTTAAGAAGCCGGGTTGCAAAAGTGGTGACTAAACCCTTTAGTGTACCAATTATGATGTAGACACTTGTTCAACACTGCAACTAAGGAGTTTGATGCAAATGTTAAGGTACACTATGCCTTATTTCAAGCTTAGAACGAGGACGATATTGCTAAGGTCATCCATTGCAAATCAGCCTACGAGATTTGGACACATCTATTGGTCACACACGATGGAACGTCACAAGTTAAGAGAGCAAAAATTAATCTCTTATGTTCCTAATATAAAATTTTCAACATGCATGATAATAACACCATTGATGACATGGTAACAAGATTTACTAAAATAACTAACGGTCTTACTTCTTTAGATGATGTCACTGATAATGATCAAAAATAAGGAAGGTCATTCGGGCACTTCCACCCTCATGGAAGTCAAGGCTACTACATTGAAGTAGCTAAACGACAAAGAAGAGATGGAGCTCATCGGTCTTATAGGAAACCTTAAGGCCCATGAAATAGAGAGAAAGGCAAGGGAAGATGTGGCACCACAAAAGAAGAAGAGTCGCTTTCAAATCCACTCCCACCATCTTCGACGATGATGATAAAGAAGAGGATGATGAAGAATTATCCCTCATAGTGAAAAATATAAGGAGGATGTACAACAAGGTCAAGTTTAACAATAGAAGAAAATGGTAAGGGAAGGAAAACAAAAAAGTCATATGCTTCAATTGCCGAGAGCCGGGCCACATGGTTGCGGCTTGTCCGAAAACCAAGAGCAAACCTTCAACTTTCAAGAAGTCCTACAAAAAGGCTCTCAAAGCCACTTAGGACTTGGAGAGTGAAACTGATGAGGAAGTGTATATGGCACACATGTGTTTCATGACTAATGATAACACGCCTAAGATAACATTTGAATCCTTACTTGATGATAGTGAATTAATAATGGATGAATTGGGTGAGGTTTTTGAAGCGTTGTCTAACAATTATGATTTCCTTAAAAGGAAGTATTTAAAATTGAAAAAGGAAATGAAACTCTTCATCATAAAATTGTTATACTTTCAAAAGAAAAAGATGATTTATCTTTCACACTCATATCCACACAAATAGATTTTGATGCATATAAAATTTCATGTAAAGCAAAATTTTCATTAATTGATAAAAATGATATTTCTATTTTAAAAGATAAAATTAACTCTTTAGGAGATTTGTTAAAGAAATGTGAGTTTGATAAAGTTAGGTTGGAGGCAATGTTTTCTAAGAAATATACTCTAAAGAAACATGTTCATACTATACATGCTCGTCATATTACACATGCCTACACTCTTAAATCACAACATATACATACACATCATGCTAGACATTCTACACACACCAGGCATGTTCACACCCACACTCACATCATGCTTTTATATATGGTAAAGTTTATTCATGCACTTATTGTGGCTGAAAAAGTCACTTAGCCAAATTTGTTTTGATAAAATAAATCTTCTAATGATCACATTTGGGGTTCGAAAATCTAACATTATAGGACCTAAGAAAATTTTGGGTTCGAAAATCTAACATTATAGGAGCTAAGAAAATCAACAAATTTGTTATTTGATGTTGGTACACATCAAGGCTCCAAGACGTAGAGAGCGGTGGTATCTTGATAGCGGTTGCTGAAGGCATATGATATGGGATATCAACAATTTTACAACTGTTTTCCATTGATTTGCAAAGGGAAAACTTACAATAAAAAGTTGATGAGCTAAATTACAAGTATTCTAAAAGATTACAAGTAGATCTCCTCAGAGATTCTGGAGAAGTGTGCCGATAGGACTCTGGTCAGCGCGCGACCACTTTGTCCCTTTGACGATGCGAGCAATGAGATTCTCTTCTCGCCTGGTTAGGGGAATCAGAGAACAGAAGGTTGGTAGAACCCTCTTGCTACTTCTCAAAACCGCCTTCAATTAGGAATTCCTTCTCGCCTGGTTCCGGAGATCTCTTAAGAAGAAAGTATTAGGGTATCAGCACCCTGAATAGAGAAGCAATTCTCTAAAAGTCTCTGAATTCTTGTGCGCGCGGTGCGTCGTGAAGAAGTCTCTGCTTGTGGAGTCCTCTCTCTCTTTGCCGGGGGTCTCTTGTGCATGTGCGTGGTCTGTCCTCCTTGTGCCCCTGGTGGGCTATTTATAAGGAGAGCAAGGGTATAATTGTCCCTTGAAAGTATAGAAATAGATTGAATCAAATCTATTTAAATCTGGAAAGTAGCCTTGCTGCGAGGCTAGGATCAGCTTCTGCGAAGCTAGAAATGGCAGGTCGGTTGATCCTCCTGATCCGTTTTGATTCTTTCCATATAATTGAAAGATCTCTCCTGATCCTCTTACTCGTTTTAGAAGAGTCAAGAGATTGTGGCAATCAACTGACAAATTTGATCTCAGATTTGATCTTGATTGGATTTTATCTTGATCCCCATTAGATCTGATCTCATATGGAGATTTGATTAGTCAAAGGTTGACCATAGCAGACCAGCAGCGGCGCTGCTCGCTTTGAACTCACAGTGGAGCTGGAGGCAGTATCTGGCGAAGTCAGAAGAAAGCTCTTCGGCGGAGCTAGATGTCGTCTGTGGCGAAGCTACCGCATACCCTTTCTGCGCAGTTGCGTGTGGCTTCAGGCGGTGCTAACTCTCTTTGCGGAGTTGCGCTTCAGCAGTTCAGGCGAAGCTATACGTTAGCTTCCTGGCGGAGCTTTGAATGGCTTCAAGGCGAAGTTTGATGATCTTAGCCTCTCAGGCGAGGTTATCCCTTTGGGCTCATGTGATGCTAAGTGCTAGCATCTTAGACCTGCTGAGGTCTGTTCAGAGACAATCCGGGCTCACTGTCTGCTTGACTGGATCAGTGGAGTCCAAGTTGCTTCCTTGTCCCTCAGAGATGGGTGAAAACTGGTCGTCACCTTGTCTGTCACTCGTCTTTTGTAAATGTCAACAAGTTTAGACATTGTTCAGGCCAGTAAGAATCTTGTCTTTTTTAAGTGTCAACAACAACCCTATCAAGATACTATGAAGGTGGCACCGTCACTTTCAGAGATGATTTCAAAGGGAAAATTATCGGTATAGGTAACATTAAAATTGGCTCATCTCCTTTAATTGAAAATGTTGTTTTAATTGATGGTCTCAAGCATAACCTCTTGAGTATTAGTCAACTTTGTGTGTGTGAGAGAGAGAGAGAGAACATTTGGATAAGAAGTAGAACCTTGTATTGCTTACTCTTGTTTGGTTCTTTACAAATGAGCACCCTTGACCCCTATTTATATGCAAGGGTTTGTACAAGAACTCTCTAGATTTGGAGGCTTCTAGAATATCTAGAAGCTCTAATATATCCATCCCTAAATATCTTATTCTAGAATCATTTAGGAATCTTGTGACGCCCCGATCCAGCGGGTACGGGGACGCCACTGCGACGTATATACGCAGGTCAGAAATACCCTCGCGTATATACGCTAAGCATCAGTACAGGCAAGAAACAGAGACGGAAGCACAGTGGTACATACATTCCAACAGAAATAGCGCAAGTACATGGTTATCATAAAGAATAATACAACATTACATGAATGTTACAGCATCAGAAAGTACAAGAGTACATAATACATGAAGAGGTATAAAAAAACAGCGAGATGCTCGCGAGTAGCAAGAGGGACCTTGGGAGCCAACCAGGGGAAAAGCTGGGAGGAAGGACTACAGCGACGACTCTGACCGCCACGGGAGGATCCGCTGCGCGCTCTGATCAGCTACAACCAAGCCACCAAGGTCCAGACTCCAAGATCTGGACATGAGAATCCAGGGTTGTTAGCAACCCCAGCGAGTGCATATATAAGCCAACTGGCGTGCATAACAGATGCATGTGTACATGAAAAGTATACCGTGAATATAACCATATAGGAACATGAAATAAGACAGTAAGTAAGGTAACTACAAGGAAATCAGTTATATAAGCCCACATTACCGATCCGCGAGATTAGTACGTCGAAGGAATAATCCAAACAAGGAAACCCTCATATATATACCCTGTACATCACGTCACTGTAATCTGAGTTTATATAATCTGACTTTACCTTCACAATAATAATGTAAGAGTATGGAAGCAATCGAGTAATCTCACAAAGTAGCACAGGTATAAGTGGTGAGCAGTATAAGTCAAGAGTATAGCTAGTCCTATATCAGAGCATGTTATTATTAATTATTAAGACTCGTCTGGCTTGTATACGTCGGTATGTGTCCTATCCCACATACCTCAGCATACAGATCCGAGAGTAAGTTATTAGAAACTGATGGGGAACGACGAACCATGTTTAGAATGGGTCCCGTACATGCTCGGGACAACGGTCAAGGAGTATCTGGTACTGAGCCGGAACGTACCGCTAGGTACCGGGACTTATTGTACGCCCGAACAGGAATAGGATGTCACCGCTCCCACAGGAATAGGCCCAGGGGCTTATGGTACAACCGGTAGGCAAGGGAGTAGGGGTGCCAGTACACCCCACGGAAACGCCTGGTGGCCTCCAGGTCGAATCCTACAGGAAGTTGTACAACATATGTATGGCCACCATAAACACAGAAGCTATATCGATACCCATCAATTTCCCCCATCCCGATGTAAGTTGTCCACTTATTATAATTTGTCCAGTGATAATGTCCAATGGGTATTCACAGTAATCTATATTCATGGTTATCATATTACGGGGGTCAACAGGAGAATAATATCAGGAGTAATGTCAGGAGCCTCCCTATTTCAGGGTTCAAGAATACAGGAGTACAGGAGTACCAAATATCTGGTAATAATATGATAGTCATGTCAAGTCCCCGTAGAAGTGATAGTCATGAATATATCATGTAAATACAGGTCTCGGGTAGTAATGTCCGGTCAAGGGTCAAGATGTCAAGTCCAGGTATTTGTACCACATAAAACATATCATATACCGTGTGTCAGATGCAGGTATCAAGTATGTCATATCTCAAGTACCGGGTCCATATATCGAGTGCCGGTGTAAATACCAAGTGCCAGAGTCAGATGTCACGGGTCAAGGGTAGCATGGCAAATATCGGTGTCAACTATAGTAAGGTAAATACCGGAATCAAATATAGTATGACAATTATCGGAATTAAATATAGCATGACAATTATTGGAATTAAGCATGGCAATTATCAAAATTAAATATGACAATTATTAGAATTAAATATAGCATGGCAATTATTGGAATTAAATATAGCATGACAATTATCCGAATTAAATATAACAATTATCGGAATTAAATATAGCATGACAATTATTGGAATTAAGCATGGCAATTATCAAAATTAAATATGACAATTATCAGAATTAAATATAGCATGGCAATTATTGGAATTAAACATGGCAATTATCAAAATTAAATATGACAATTATGTACTAAAGTTATCATGGCAAGTACTAGGTATTTTAAAATATCCACATGTCAATATCTTGTTATAAACACAAGGGTAATTATTTTTAATTAAGTAGTAAGCACTCGCCTGAGACCGGGGCGAAATACCGTTAAAGTCCAGAAAATCGGCGACCCGCACGAGAATCCACTAGCCCGCAATTATATATATTAAAATATATATATTTATAAATATTTATAAAAATTATTAGAGAGGGAATGAGAGAGGAGAGAGAAAGTTGTAGGAAAAAGAGAGAAAATAGGGTGTTTTTAAAAGGAAATTAGAAATAGAAATGGAAGGGGGTAGAGTTGAAATAAAGGGAAGTAATAAGGGAATAAAGAGAGGGGTATTTTTGGAATGAGGGGAAATAGGTGTTATTTAGGGAATGATTGAAAGTTTGAAATGAAAAAAAGAAAGAAAGAAATGAAGAAAGAAAGAAAAGAAAAGAGAAGAAGGAGGAGGGGTTCGGTCCCCCCCACCGCCGGCGGCGGCCGGCCGGCGCGGCGGCGGCGGCGGCGGCGGCGGCGAGCAGGGCGCAGCGCGCGCTCGGGCTTGGGGGGAGAGGAGGTGGTGCCTTGTTGTTGTTATTGTTGTTGTTGGGTTGTTTTGAAGGTGGTGGAAGATGGTGGTGGTGGTGGTTGTGGTGGTTGTGGTGATGGTTGGAAGTTGTAGGGAGGTAGAGAAGGAAGAGGAGATGTTGTTGGGTTGATTAGAATGAAGAATTTGGTGGTGGTGATGGAAAATTTTGGAGATGAAGTTGTGGTAATGGAGTGGGTTTTGGAGAAATTGGAGGTGGTGGGTGGTTGTTGGTGGTGGAATGAGGTGGTGTTGTGAAGAGGAGTTGTTGGGGAGTTGTTTGGGTGTTTTAGAAGTGGCCGGAGGTGGTGGTGGTGAAGGTGGAGGCGGCGGTGGAAGTGATGCGTGAGTGGGTTTGTTTGGAGGAGGATGATGAAGTATTTTCTTTTGATTTTTCTTTTGGATTTTGTGTTGAAATGGAATGGTTTAATAGAGGATGAGGGAATGGATTGAATTGATGGTGTAGGGGTGGTGTAGGGCTGCGGCAGCCCATGGCTGTCGGCGGGCTGCGGGCGGCTAGCGACTGTTAAGGCGTGGACTAAGGGGGAGTTATCAAGGTGAATAATTGAAAAGAAATAAAAAAAGGAAATTGGAAAAATATAAGAAAAGAAAATAAAATGTTTAAAAATTTTTATTATTATCTATTTTATTTGTTAAAATTTCTGGTAGCATAAAGTAGGAGAGTAGAGGATGGAAAAGCCAGAAAAGAAACCGCCGATAAAAATATTATTATTTAAATAAGGCAAAAATTTGACTGTTTCAGAAACGTACCGAAAAATTCTTAAAAATAGAAAATATTATTCTAAGATACATGATGAAATCGGATTTGAGAAATTCGACGTAGTTTTCAAATTAAAAATCCTGGAATCTTCCGGCAATACCGGCCGACACCAGAATCGGTCAAATTTTGATAAATTTAGAAAAATCTCAAAAAATGTATTTAGGTAGGAAATGAAATTCTAAGAAGTATTGTGAAAGCCATTTCTAAAAATTCAAACCCATTTGAAAACTAAAAATCCAGGAATCAGTCAGCGACACCGACCGACACCGGTTTTGGAGATTTTGCAGAAAAATTTCAGAAAATTCTAGAAAATCATGAAAAATCTAAAATATTAGAAAACAGTCTCTGAAACTAAAATCAGTCAAATCGGGCTACCAAAAAGTCAAATCGGGCTACTGGCTGGTATTGGGTTCCCGGTCCGGGTCAGGGCTTACTCTCGGTCTGAGAATCCAGATCCGATACTCAAGAACATAAGTAATAACAACTCAAAAACACATACAGGAAGGAAATTGAGCAATATAGTCGAAAAAATGTTGGGACTCGTATCTGGGTACGTATCCCGGGTTCGGGGTGCTACAATCTACCCACCTAACAAAAATTTCGTCCTCGAAATTTCTATAAGGAGGGAGATGAACATGGAAGAGATTACAATGATGATAATAATATGATAAATTGAAAAGGATAAGGGAGATTACAACCTCAGGACACAAAAGATTGGGGAATAGCGGTCACAGAAACATCATCAGGGCTCCTGATCTGGGTACTGAGTTCCTTGTCCTTCCGCTACCGCAACTGACGCTTCAGCTTCTCCTGCTGACAAATAGTAAGCCTGGCCTCTCCCCCGATCGGCTCCAACTCTTGCTCCTCGTTGCTGGGGAGGGAGTGGAGCTCTCCTGCCAACTGGCTCGGGGTTCCTTCCCGGCGGTGGTGCTGGAAGTGCTAGAGGTGCTGGGGTAGCATTCCACGTCCTCTTGAACGGACAAACATCTAATGAATGATCACCAGATCCACATGCCAAACACAGCCTGTTTGCCCTTCGGCAATTGCTCTGGATGTGTCCGGGCCTCAGGCAATATCCGCATGTCGCCTGCTGAGGGGGAGGTCGGAATGGTCGCCTGACAATCGAGCAATCGCTGGGTCTGGTCGGGTCTTCTTCATCCATCGACTGAAAGGATCTCTTCACTGGCTTGTTCTTCTTCTCCAGTCCCCGTTCTACGTCACGGGCAATAGAGAGAACCTGAGAGTACGTCTTAAGCTGCTGAGGGATAAGGAGTATCTGGATGTCCATCTTCAGTCCCTGTTGAAATCTGCTGGCCCGCTTCTCCTCATCGCTCACCATGTAGGAGGCAAATCGACTAAGTCTCAGAAATTCAGCAGCGTACTCATCCACAGATCGGTTCAACTGCTGCAACCTGATGAACTGCTCCTCCATCTCTTTCTGAGCTGTTGCAGGGAAGAACCTTTCATAGAAGCCCTTCGAGAACTGATCCCAAGTAATAGGCCTCTCCAATCTTCCTTCTTCTGCCAACCACCAAGTTCTGGCCACATCTTTCAGCTGGATCTTGACCACTTCCACCTGGTTCTCATCAGGAATCCGGGCTGCCTTCAAAAGATCTGTAGTATCAATCAGCCACTGCTCGGCGTCCAACGGCATCTCTGTACCCGAAAATGTAGCCGGCTGCAGTCTCCTGAAATCAGATACATTCCAGGCCTCTGCTCTCTAGGTGCTGTCAATAATGCTTGCCGCAAGAGCTCTGTCTGCTGATGCTGACTCTCCATCATGCCATGCATAACCCTCATCATATTGTCATCTCCATTAGAACTGTCGCGAGAAGTGCCAGCACCGTTACGGGTTCTCCGTCCTTCCATATCTGAGTTGGTTGAAGGGATGATAAGAAGAAGCTGAAAGGAAAAAGATAGAAGGGTCTTAGGATCGAAGGAAAAGATTACAAGGAAGGAATAGATAATACTGTACTTGCGATTGGAATGTATATTCAAGACTCATGCTTTCCACCTGCAGATTAATACATCATAATCTGCCAACTGGTTGTACTGAGGATGTCAGAACCTAAGCTCTGATACCAACCTGTGACGCCCCGATCCAGCGGGTACGGGGACGCCACTGCGACGTATATACGCAGGTCAGAAATACCCTCGCGTATATACGCTAAGCATCAGTACAGGCAAGAAACAGAGACGGAAGCACAGTGGTACATACATTCCAACAGAAATAGCGCAAGTACATGGTTATCATAAAGAATAATACAACATTACATGAATGTTACAGCATCAGAAAGTACAAGAGTACATAATACATGAAGAGGTATAAAAAAACAGCGAGATGCTCGCGAGTAGCAAGAGGGACCTCGGGAGCCAACCAGGGGAAAAGCTGGGAGGAAGGACTACAGCGACGACTCTGACCGCCACGGGAGGATCCGCTGCGCGCTCTGATCAGCTACAATCAAGCCACCAAGGTCCAGACTCCAAGATCTGGACATGAGAATCCAGGGTTGTTAGCAACCCCAGCGAGTGCATATATAAAGCCAACTGGCGTGCATAACAGATGCATGTGTACATGAAAAGTATACCGTGAATATAACCATATAGGAACATGAAATAAGACAGTAAGTAAGGTAACTACAAGGAAATCAGTTATATAAGCCCACATTACCGATCCGCGAGATTAGTACGTCGAAGGAATAATCCAAATAAGGAAACCCTCATATATATACCCTGTACATCACGTCACTGTAATCTGAGTTTATATAATCTGACTTTACCTTCACAATAATAATGTAAGAGTATGGAAGCAATCGAGTAATCTCACAAAGTAGCACAGGTATAAGTGGTGAGCAGTATAAGTCAAGAGTATAGCTAGTCCTATATCAGGAGCATGTTATTATTAATTATTAAGACTCGTCTGGCTTGTATACGTCGGTATGTGTCCTATCCCACATACCTCAGCATACAGATCCGAAAGTAAGTTATTAGAAACTGATGGGGAACGACGAACCATGTTTAGAATGGGTCCCGTACATGCCCGGGACAACGGTCAAGGAGTATCCGGTACTGAGCCGAAACGTACCGCTAGGTACCGGGACTTATTGTACGCCCGAACAGGAATAGGATGTCACCGCTCCCACAGGAATAGGCCCAGGGGCTTATGGTACAACCGGTAGGCAAGGGAGTAGGGGTGCCAGTACACCCCACGGAAACGCCTGGTGGCCTCCAGGTCGAATCCTACAGGAAGTTGTACAACATATGTATGGCCACCATAAACACAGAAGCTATATCGATACCCATCAATTTCCCCCATCCCGATGTAAGTTGTCCACTTATTATAATTTGTCCAGTGATAATGTCCAATGGGTATTCACAGTAATCTATATTCATGGTTATCATATTACGGGGGTCAACAGGAGAATAATATCAGGAGTAATGTCAGGAGCCTCCCTATTTCAGGGGTTCAAGAATACAGGAGTACAGGAGTACCAAATATCTGGTAATAATATGATAGTCATGTCAAGTCCCCGTAGAAGTGATAGTCATGAATATATCATGTAAATACAGGTCTCGGGGTAGTAATGTCCGGTCAAGGGTCAAGATGTCAAGTCCAGGTATTTGTACCACATAAAAACATATCATATACCGTGTGTCAGATGCAGGTATCAAGTATGTCATATCTCAAGTACCGGGTCCATATAACGAGTGCCGGTGTAAATACCAAGTGCCAGAGTCAGATGTCACGGGTCAAGGGTAGCATGGCAAATATCGGTGTCAACTATAGCAAGGTAAATACCGGAATCAAATATAGTATGACAATTATCGGAATTAAATATAGCATGACAATTATTGGAATTAAGCATGGCAATTATCAAAATTAAATATGACAATTATCAGAATTAAATATAGCATGGCAATTATTGGAATTAAATATAGCATGACAATTATCCGAATTAAATATAACAATTATCGGAATTAAATATAGCATGACAATTATTGGAATTAAGCATGGCAATTATCAAAATTAAATATGACAATTATCAGAATTAAATATAGCATGGCAATTATTGGAATTAAACATGGCAATTATCAAAATTAAATATGACAATTATGTACTAAAGTTATCATGGCAAGTACTAGGTATTTTAAAATATCCACATGTCAATATCTTGTTATAAACACAAGGGTAATTATTTTTAATTAAGTAGTAAGCACTCGCCTGAGACCGGGGCGAAATACCGGTTAAAGTCCAGAAAATCGGCGACCCGCACGAGAATCCACTAGCCCGCAATTATATATATTAAAATATATATATTTATAAATATTTATAAAAATTATTAGAGAGGGAATGAGAGAGGAGAGAGAAAGTTGTAGGAAAAAGAGAGAAAATAGGGTGTTTTTAAAAGGAAATTAGAAATAGAAATGGAAGGGGGTAGAGTTGAAATAAAAGGGAAGTAATAAGGGAATAAAGAGAGGGGTATTTTTGGAATGAGGGGAAATAGGTGTTATTTAGGGAATGATTGAAAGTTTGAAATGAAAAAAGAAAGAAAGAAATGAAGAAAGAAAGAAAAGAAAAGAGAAGAAGGAGGAGGGGTTCGGTCCCCCCCACCGCCGGCGGCGGCCGGCCGGCGCGGCGGCGGCGGCGGCGAGCAGGGCGCAGCGCGCGCTCGGGGCTTGGGGGGAGAGGAGGTGGTGCCTTGTTGTTGTTATTGTTGTTGTTGGGTTGTTTTGAAGGTGGTGGAAGATGGTGGTGGTTGTGGTTGTGGTGGTTGTGGTGATGGTTGGAAGTTGTAGGGAGGTAGAGAAGGAAGAGGAGATGTTGTTGGGTTGATTAGAATGAAGAATTTGGTGGTGGTGATGGAAAATTTTGGAGATGAAGTTGTGATAATGGAGGTGGGTTTTGGAGAAATTGGAGGTGGTGGGTGGTTGTTGGTGGTGGAATGAGGTGGTGTTGTGAAGAGGAGTTGTTGGGGAGTTGTTTGGGTGTTTTAGAAGTGGCCGGAGGTGGTGGTGGTGAAGGTGGAGGCGGCGGTGGAAGTGATGCGTGAGTGGGTTTGTTTGGAGGAGGATGATGAAGTATTTTCTTTTGATTTTTCTTTTGGATTTTGTGTTGAAATGGAATGGTTTAATAGAGGATGAGGGAATGGATTGAATTGATGGTGTAGGGGTGGTGTAGGGCTGCGGCAGCCCATGGCTGTCGGCGGGCTGCGGGCGGCTAGCGACTGTTAAGGCGTGGACTAAGGGGGAGTTATCAAGGTGAATAATTGAAAAGAAATAAAAAAAGGAAATTGGAAAAAATATAAGAAAAGAAAATAAAATGTTTAAAAATTTTTATTATTATCTATTTTATTTGTTAAAATTTCTGGTAGCATAAAGTAGGAGAGTAGAGGATGGAAAAGCCAGAAAAGAAACCGCCGATAAAAATATTATTATTTAAATAAGGCAAAAATTTGACTGTTTCAGAAACGTACCGAAAAATTCTTAAAAATAGAAAATATTATTCTAAATTACATGATGAAATCGGATTTGAGAAATTCGACGTAGTTTTCAAATTAAAAATCCTGAAATCTTCCGGCAATACCGGCCGACACCAGAATCGGTCAAATTTTGATAAATTTAGAAAAATCTCAAAAAATGTATTTAGGTAGGAAATGAAATTCTAAGAAGTATTGTGAAAGCCATTTCTAAAAATTCAAACCCATTTGAAAACTAAAAATCCAGGAATCAGTCAGCGACACCGACCGACACCGGTTTTGGAGATTTTGCAGAAAAATTTCAGAAAATTCTAGAAAATCATGAAAAATCTAAAATATTAGAAAACAGTCTCTGAAACTAAAATCAGTCAAATCGGGCTACCAAAAAGTCAAATCGGGCTACTGGCTGGTATTGGGTTCCCGGTCCGGGTCAGGGCTTACTCTCGGTCTGAGAATCCAGATCCGATACTCAAGAACATAAGTAATAACAACTCAAAAACACATACAGGAAGGAAATTGAGCAATATAGTCGAAAAAATGTTGGGACTCGTATCTGGGTACGTATCCCGGGTTCGGGGTGCTACAATCTACCCACCTAACAAAAATTTCGTCCTCGAAATTTCTATAAGGAGGGAGATGAACATGGAAGAGATTACAATGATGATGATAATATGATAAATTGAAAAGGATAAGGGAGATTACAACCTCAGGACACAAAAGATTGGGGAATAGCGGTCACAGAAACATCATCAGGGCTCCTGATCTGGGTACTGAGTTCCTTGTCCTTCCGCTACCGCAACTGACGCTTCAGCTTCTCCTGCTGACAAATAGTAAGCCTGGCCTCTCCCCCGATCGGCTCCAACTCTTGCTCCTCGTTGCTGGGGAGGGAGTGGAGCTCTCCTGCCAACTGGCTCGGGGTTCCTTCCCGGCGGTGGTGCTGGAAGTGCTAGAGGTGCTGGGGTAGCATTCCACGTCCTCTTGAACGGACAAACATCTAATGAATGATCACCAGATCCACATGCCAAACACAGCCTGTTTGCCCTTCGGCAATTGCTCTGGATGTGTCCGGGCCTCAGGCAATATCCGCATGTCGCCTGCTGAGGGGGAGGTCGGAATGGTCGCCTGACAATCGAGCAATCGCTGGGTCTGGTCGGGTCTTCTTCATCCATCGACTGAAAGGATCTCTTCACTGGCTTGTTCTTCTTCTCCAGTCCCCGTTCTACGTCACGGGCAATAGAGAGAACCTGAGAGTACGTCTTAAGCTGCTGAGGGATAAGGAGTATCTGGATGTCCATCTTCAGTCCCTGTTGAAATCTGCTGGCCCGCTTCTCCTCATCGCTCACCATGTAGGAGGCAAATCGACTAAGTCTCAGAAATTCAGCAGCGTACTCATCCACAGATCGGTTCAACTGCTGCAACCTGATGAACTGCTCCTCCATCTCTTTCTGAGCTGTTGCAGGAAGAACCTTTCATAGAAGCCCTTCGAGAACTGATCCCAAGTAATAGGCCTCTCCAATCTTCCTTCTTCTGCCAACCACCAAGTTCTGGCTACATCTTTCAGCTGGATCTTGACCACTTCCACCTGGTTCTCATCAGGAATCCGGGCTGCCTTCAAAAGATCTGTAGTATCAATCAGCCACTGCTCGGCGTCCAACGGCATCTCTGTACCCGAAAATGTAGCCGGCTGCAGTCTCCTGAAATCAGATACATTCCAGGCCTCTGCTCTCTAGGTGCTGTCAATAATGCTTGCCGCAAGAGCTCTGTCTGCTGATGCTGACTCTCCATCATGCCATGCATAACCCTCATCATATTGTCATCTCCATTAGAACTGTCGCGAGAAGTGCCAGCACCGTTACGGGTTCTCCGTCCTTCCATATCTGAGTTGGTTGAAGGGATGATAAGAAGAAGCTGAAAGGAAAAAGATAGAAGGGTCTTAGGATCGAAGGAAAAGATTACAAGGAAGGAATAGATAATACTGTACTTGCGATTGGAATGTATATTCAAGACTCATGCTTTCCACCTGCAGATTAATACATCATAATCTGCCAACTGGTTGTACTGAGGATGTCAGAACCTAAGCTCTGATACCAACCTGTGACGCCCCGATCCAGCGGGTACGGGGACGCCACTGCGACGTATATACGCAGGTCAGAAATACCCTCGCGTATATACGCTAAGCATCAGTACAGGCAAGAAACAGAGACGGAAGCACAGTGGTACATACATTCCAACAGAAATAGCGCAAGTACATGGTTATCATAAAGAATAATACAACATTACATGAATGTTACAGCATCAGAAAGTACAAGAGTACATAATACATGAAGAGGTATAAAAAAACAGCGAGATGCTCGCGAGTAGCAAGAGGGACCTTGGGAGCCAACCAGGGGAAAAGCTGGGAGGAAGGACTACAGCGACGACTCTGACCGCCACGGGAGGATCCGCTGCGCGCTCTGATCAGCTACAACCAAGCCACCAAGGTCCAGACTCCAAGATCTGGACATGAGAATCCAGGGTTGTTAGCAACCCCAGCGAGTGCATATATAAAGCCAACTGGCGTGCATAACAGATGCATGTGTACATGAAAAGTATACCGTGAATATAACCATATAGGAACATGAAATAAGACAGTAAGTAAGGTAACTACAAGGAAATCAGTTATATAAGCCCACATTACCGATCCGCGAGATTAGTACGTCGAAGGAATAATCCAAACAAGGAAACCCTCATATATATACCCTGTACATCACGTCACTGTAATCTGAGTTTATATAATCTGACTTTACCTTCACAATAATAATGTAAGAGTATGGAAGCAATCGAGTAATCTCACAAAGTAGCACATGTATAAGTGGTGAGCAGTATAAGTCAAGAGTATAGCTAGTCCTATATCAGGAGCATGTTATTATTAATTATTAAGACTCGTCTGGCTTGTATACGTCGGTATGTGTCCTATCCCACATACCTCAGCATACAGATCCGAGAGTAAGTTATTAGAAACTGATGGGGAACGACGAACCATGTTTAGAATGGGTCCCGTACATGCTCGGGACAACGGTCAAGGAGTATCTGGTACTGAGCCGGAACGTACCGCTAGGTACCGGGACTTATTGTACGCCCGAACAGGAATAGGATGTCACCGCTCCCACAGGAATAGGCCCAGGGGCTTATGGTACAACCGGTAGGCAAGGGAGTAGGGGTGCCAGTACACCCCACGGAAACGCCTGGTGGCCTCCAGGTCGAATCCTACAGGAAGTTGTACAACATATGTATGGCCACCATAAACACAGAAGCTATATCGATACCCATCAATTTCCCCCATCCCGATGTAAGTTGTCCACTTATTATAATTTGTCCAGTGATAATGTCCAATGGGTATTCACAGTAATCTATATTCATGGTTATCATATTACGGGGGTCAACAGGAGAATAATATCAGGAGTAATGTCAGGAGCCTCCCTATTTCAGGGGTTCAAGAATACAGGAGTACAGGAGTACCAAATATCTGGTAATAATATGATAGTCATGTCAAGTCCCCGTAGAAGTGATAGTCATGAATATATCATGTAAATACAGGTCTCGGGGTAGTAATGTCCGGTCAAGGGTCAAGATGTCAAGTCCAGGTATTTGTACCACATAAAAACATATCATATACCGTGTGTCAGATGCAGGTATCAAGTATGTCATATCTCAAGTACCGGGTCCATATATCGAGTGCCGGTGTAAATACCAAGTGCCAGAGTCAGATGTCACGGGTCAAGGGTAGCATGGCAAATATCGGTGTCAACTATAGCAAGGTAAATACCAGAATCAAATATAGTATGACAATTATCGGAATTAAATATAGCATGACAATTATTGGAATTAAGCATGGCAATTATCAAAATTAAATATGACAATTATTAGAATTAAATATAGCATGGCAATTATTGGAATTAAATATAGCATGACAATTATCCGAATTAAATATAACAATTATCGGAATTAAATATAGCATGACAATTATTGGAATTAAGCATGGCAATTATCAAAATTAAATATGACAATTATCAGAATTAAATATAGCATGGCAATTATTGGAATTAAACATGGCAATTATCAAAATTAAATATGACAATTATGTACTAAAGCTATCATGGCAAGTACTAGGTATTTTAAAATATCCACATGTCAATATCTTGTTATAAACACAAGGGTAATTATTTTTAATTAAGTAGTAAGCACTCGCCTGAGACCGGGGCGAAATACCGGTTAAAGTCCAGAAAATCGGCGACCCGCACGAGAATCCACTAGCCCGCAATTATATATATTAAAATATATATATTTATAAATATTTATAAAAATTATTAGAGAGGGAATGAGAGAGGAGAGAGAAAGTTGTAGGAAAAAGAGAGAAAATAGGGTGTTTTTAAAAGGAAATTAGAAATAGAAATGGAAGGGGGTAGAGTTGAAATAAAAGGGAAGTAATAAGGGAATAAAGAGAGGGGTATTTTTGGAATGAGGGGAAATAGGTGTTATTTAGGGAATGATTGAAAGTTTGAAATGAAAAAAAGAAAGAAAGAAATGAAGAAAGAAAGAAAAGAAAAGAGAAGAAGGAGGAGGGGTTCGGTCCCCCCCACCGCCGGCGGCGGCCGGCCGGCGCGGCGGCGGCGGCGGCGGCGAGCAGGGCGCAGCGCGCGCTCGGGGCTTGGGGGGAGAGGAGGTGGTGCCTTGTTGTTGTTATTGTTGTTGTTGGGTTGTTTTGAAGGTGGTGGAAGATGGTGGTGGTGGTGGTTGTGGTGGTTGTGGTGATGGTTGGAAGTTGTAGGGAGGTAGAGAAGGAAGAGGAGATGTTGTTGGGTTGATTAGAATGAAGAATTTGGTGGTGGTGATGGAGAATTTTGGAGATGGAGTTGTGGTAATGGTGGTGGGTTTTGGAGAAATTGGAGGTGGTGGGTGGTTGTTGGTGGTGGAATGAGGTGGTATTGTGAAGAGGAGTTGTTGGGGAGTTGTTTGGGTGTTTTAGAAGTGGCCGGAGGTGGTGGTGGTGAAGGTGGAGGCGGCGGTGGAAGTGATGCGTGAGTGGGTTTGTTTGGAGGAGGATGATGAAGTATTTTCTTTTGATTTTTCTTTTGGATTTTGTGTTGAAATGGAATGGTTTAATAGAGGATGAGGGAATGGATTGAATTGATGGTGTAGGGGTGGTGTAGGGCTGCGGCAGCCCATGGCTGTCGGCGGGCTGCGGGCGGCTAGCGACTGTTAAGGCGTGAACTAAGGGGGGAGTTATCAAGGTGAATAATTGAAAAGAAATAAAAAAGGAAATTGGAAAAAATATAAGAAAAGAAAATAAAATGTTTAAAAATTTTTATTATTATCTATTTTATTTGTTAAAATTTCTGGTAGTATAAAGTAGGAGAGTAGAGGATGGAAAAGCCAGAAAAGAAATCGCCGATAAAAATATTATTATTTAAATAAGGCAAAAATTTGACTGTTTCAGAAACGTACCGAAAAATTCTTAAAATAGCAAATATTATTCTAAGATACACGATGAAATCGGATTTGAGAAATTTGATGTAGTTTTCAAATTAAAAATCTTGAAATCTTCCGGCAATACCGGCCGACACCAGAATCGGTCAAATTTTGATAAATTTAGAAAAATCTCAAAAATGTATTTAGGTAGGAAATGAAATTCTAAGAAGTATTGTGAAAGCCGTTTATAAAAATTCAAACCCATTTGAAAAATAAAAATCAAGGAATCAGTCAGCGATACCGACCGACACCGGTTTTGGAGATTTTGCAGAAAAATTTCAGAAAATTCTAGAAAATCATGAAAAATCTAAAATATTAGAAAACAGTCTCTGAAACTAAAATCAGTCAAATCGGGCTACCAAAAAAACAAATCGGGCTACTGGCTGGTATTGGGTTCCCGGTCCGGGTCAGGGCTTACTCTCGGTCTGAGAATCCAGATCCGATACTCAAGAACATAAGTAATAACCACTTAAAAACACATACAGGAAGGAAATTGAGCAATATAGTCGAAAAAATGTTGGGACTCGTATCTGGGTACGTATCCCGGGTTCGAGGTGCTACAAATCTTCTATGGAATATCCCTCTTTACATGGTATTTATAATATTATCCTAGGACACTTTAGAACTCCCTAAAGTGTTCCACCACATAGAATGAGCCCAAGACGAGTCCAAGTGCACCAAGACGGAGCGGTTCGTGACATTCTCCCCCACTTATCCGAGCGATGCCCTCATCACCGAGCTTTCTCCTGATGGAACTTCTCGATCAAGTTCTCGAACAACCAAAGAGCTCGTGTCGGTTCCCAACTGCTCTCACTATATGGCAATCCCTTCCACTTCACAAAGTATTCCAATCTCGGGTGGTTGTTTGCTTCATGAACCGTCCTGTTTGCTATGATCTCCTCAGCTTTCTTGTTGAACTCCATGCGAATTCCTGCTGGTGTTCGACTGGATTTCCCACGATCCGGATCTTCCGCGTCCTTATGGTAAGGCTTTAACATGCTCACATAAAAGACCGGATGATACTTCACTGTTGGGGAAAGTTGTACCCTGTAGGCTACATTCCCCACTCTTTTCTTAATAGTAATCGGGCCGTCGTACTTCCTTTTCAAGCTCTTGTGTAGTCCCTTGTGCCGATCCAAAGTAGAAAGCCTGACAAGGACCAGGTCGCCAACCTGATATTCCGCATGTCTCCTCTTCTTATCAGCCCATTGTTTCATCCTCTTCGTCGCCTTGTTTAGGCACGAACGCGCCAACTCGTTCTGCTCTTGTCACCCCTTGACAAATTTATAGGCAACCGGGCTACTTCCCTTGTAGCCTTGTGGCAATGGAGTTAGGAGTGAGCGGTTGTTTTCCAGTAACGATCTTGAACGGACTCTTTCCAGTAGACTCACTCCTTTGTAGGTTGTAGGAGAATTGGGCTATGTCTAGAAGCTTCGCCCAATCTTACTGGTTGGCACTCACATAGTGCCTTAGGTAGACCTCCAACAGGCCATTTACCCGTTCTGTTTGGCCATCTGTCTGAGGGTGGAAGCTACTGTAGAAATTCAAATCTGACCCCATGAGCTTGAAGAGTTCCGTCCAGAACCTGCCTGTGAAGTGACCATCTCGATCACTGACGATCGTCTTAGGCAAACCCCAATACTTCACCACATGCTTCAGGAATAGTGGAGCTGCTACTTCGGCTGGACATTTGGCTGGGGCTAGAATGAAGATGCCATACTTTGAGAACCGGCTGACCACCACCATAATAATGTTGCACCCCTCGGATTTGGGTAAGCCCATGAAGAAATCCATAGAGATGCTTTCCCACGGTTGCTCTGGAATCGATAGTGGTTCCAGTAATTCGATCGGTACTCGTTCTCCATCTTGTCTTGTTGGCACACAAGACAAGTCTTCACATAGACCTCAACATCATCCCTCATGCGAGGCCAATAATAATTTTCTTCTGTAAGAGCTAGAGTATGGTATACACCTGGATGTCCCACCCACTGCGAATCATGGCACTCCTTGAGAAGCTTCCTCCTTAGGTTCCCGAACAGCGGCACGTACAACCGCCTCCCATTCGTATAAAGCAAATCTCCTTCTAGCCAGAACCTCCGAGTCTTGCTCTCTTTAGCATACTCCATCATGTTCTTGGCTGTAGGGTGATGAGCCAAGCCTTTTTTGATGCGGTTGAGTAAGGAGCTCTGAGGATGACTCAGCATAGCGGCAAACTCAGACTTTTAACTTAGTGCATCTGCTACTAAGTTGATTCTTCCTGGCTTGTACTCGAGCACATAGTCGAACTCGGTTAGGAAGTTTTTCCATCGCGCCTGCTTAGGACAGTTTCTTTTGAGTCTGGAAATAGCTGGTGGCCACATTGTCCGTCTTCACCGCGAACCTCGAGCCAAGCAGTGCCTCCATACTCGAAGATAGTGAACCATAACTGTCATCTCCTTCTCTTGTACGGTGTACCGCCTCTCGGATCATTAAGCTTCCGACTCTCATAGGTCACAGGATGTCCTTCCTGCATTAACACCCCTCCAATCGTGAAGTTACTCGTGTCGGTGTGCACTTCATATAGCTTGCTGAAGTCCGATAGTGCGAGAATTGGTTCCTCTATCACAGCTCTCTTCAAAGCCTCGACGCCCCCTGGCACTTCGAACTCTAATCCCAAGCCCGATTCTTCTTCAGCAAGTCAGTGAGTGGAGCAGCTATCGCCGAATAGCTCTTAATGAGCCTCCGATAGTAGTTTACCAAGCCAAGAAAAGATCTTAGCTCTATCACCTTAGTGGGAGGCTCTCACTCCAATATGGCCTGAATCTTGGCTTGATCCATCTGAATCTTGCCTCTTCCAATTGGTGTGGCTGAAGAACATCACTTCCTCCTGTGCGAATGAGCACTTCTCCTTTATATAGAGCTCATTATTTTTGAGGGCCTGGAACACTTGCCTCAAGTGCTCCACATGCTCGTCCATATTTTGACTATACACCACAATGTCATCCAGGTAGACTACCACAAAATGGTCCAAGAAAGGCTCCAACACCTTATTCATCAGAGTGCAGAATGTGGTCAGTGCATTAGTGAAACCAAATGGCATAAGTAGGAACTCGTACGATCTGTACCTAGTCACGCACGCGGTCTTCGATTCATCTCCTTCCGCAATTCGCACTTGATAATACCCCAAGCGTAAGTCAAGCTTGGTAAAGTATCTTGCTTGACCCAACCTGTCCAACAAATCCGCTATCAGAGGAATAGGGTACTTGTTTTTCACCGTGATCTTATTTAGCGCTTGATAGTCGATGCAAAGCCGCAACGAATCATTATGCTTCTTCTGGAAGAGCACTAGTGCACCATAGGGAGCTTTTGATGGATGAATATATCCGGCATCCAATAACTCCTTTAGCTGCTTCCGAAATTCTTCCAACTCTGGTGGCACCATGCGATAAGGACCCATGGCTGGAGGTCGAGTTCCTAACTCGAGCTCGATTTTGTGGTCTATCTCTCTCCTAGTTGGAAGCTTGCTTGACAGCTTGGCGGGCATGATGTCCTGGTACTTGATAGGTAGTAAAAAGTGCATATTTATCATCACATTTACCATCATATTTCCCTATTTATTCTTTTATTAAGCACTGCTACTAATGCTTTATTATTTAATGTGTGCAGGCCTTAAGTAATTAAAAAAATAAAGAAATAAAGCCCAAGTGAAGCCCAAAAGCCCAAGAATCCTACAAGCCCATATGCAACATTAATTATAGTAATTTAGAAGTTTCTACCTTATCTAACCTAATCTAAACTTAGATTTTAAAATCTAAGGGAGGAAGAGGAAAGATAAAATAGAACTCCTAATTGCTAAAAGGAAGAGGAAAAGGATAATATGGACTTCTACTTAAACCTAGTTGCTTGCAATACAAGGATAAGGATAAAAGGGGAGAGAACTTAAAGATAAAGAACAAATCCTTTTATAAATTTGGATTTATGATAACTTGCTCCCAAGTTATCCCGAGTTCTCAAGATAGAAGATTCAAATGCAGAATTCAGAAGGAGGCGCCCAGATGAACGGACCAGAGAATGCCACGCAAGAAAGCGCGTGGCCATTGGCCACACTATTGCTGCAGAAACGCGGCCATAGCCGTGTTTCCGCGGCCCTTTGGATAACACTGGTTACGGGTTTTTATGGGAGAGTTGTACTGGGACTCTACTTCTTATATCTCCTATAAATACCCCTTCAGAGCAACAGAGAAAGGGGATCCAGCGACTGAAGTTAGGATTTTTCTTTAGATCTTTTTCTCTTTCTAAAATTTCTTGTATTTTCGTTTTTATTTGAAGAAGATTATTTTGAAGAACGAGGAGTTTTGTAAATTGGTCAGTGACATCCAATAAAGGTCACTCATTTCTTCTTTGCAATTTAATTCAGCTTTCCTGCTTAGGTTAATTGTTTTATTTTCTTCTTTTATTTTCTTGCAATTCTTCTTATTCCACCTAAAACTTGAAAATAACATTAAAAAAATGAATAACTAAATTAAAACTATAGTTTGCCAATCTCTCGATCAACCCTAGTTTAGTTTAAAAAAGTAAATTGATTGACATCTATTATTATTAGAAACCCTAGGATTAAAAAGATCTTCTTGAAGATGAATTAGGTTTACTTTAATTTAGGTTACACTTTTTAAATGATTCTTCATAGTTCATATTTAAAAACTTTGATAGCATAATTTTAAGTTAAAAAGAAGAACTTCTCTTATGCTATGCTTTGAAATTAGGATGAATTAATGTTTAATCTTTATTAGTGCACACTAGTTAGGGTTCCAACATTATTAAATCATCTTGCTTGATTATCAATCAAAACCCTAGGACTGATGCTTCTTCATTCAATATGATATTCACTTTTTGGGGCTAATACTATAGGTTGTGGTAGATGATTAGTAAACTATACCTTTTAAAACTAGATCAAATCTAATCAATCTCTCTTTTTCTTTTACAAGCAAATTTATAGAGAAGATTGTTCCGAAACGCTTCCATCGCATCATTCTTTGAGGATCACCCGCATAGCCCTTGCTATAGTGGTTACTTTGAAACGAGACTAAGAATACCTAAACATTTACAAAACAATTTTTCGTTTCAAACAAAATTTTGGCGCCGTTGTCGGGGAGAGAACGACACGATATTCTCAAAATCTAATTCTTTTTTTTCTTTCTGTTTGCAGGATTAGAGAACAGGAATTAACTACAGCTAAGGACATATTGTAACTTTGTGCCTCTGCCCTAGAGGCAGAGCAGCAGAGCCTACTATTTAGCCGCGCAAACGCGGCAATAGCCGCGTTTCCGCGGCTATAGTAGTGAACTACTGATTGAAATTTTTGCAGGTTGCTGCAAGTTGCAAGTTCTGTGTATTGCTTTGATAATTATTCTCTGTGATCACCCTGCATACTGCTAACTAATTAACAGTAATCTATTGGTTGATAAATAAAAAAAAATAGACACTTGCATCATTAGCACGTGTCTATTTAATTTTTTAAATTCTGTTGAAGAGTGCTGGCGACAAGGTACGTTCGCATTGCATATAGACTAGGACACATCCTTGGCTGATTTACTGCTTTTGTGTGACTACTTGTCTATTGCTTTACACATGCACTAAATCAATTTAAGGGCAAATCCCATAAACAAGATAAGTTAGGGATTTCATCACCCTTCCTTGACCCACAAATCATCTCCGTCGCACTCACAATCCTAACCTTAAAATAAAAATTGACTAGACGTTGGCCTTAGGTTAACTCGGACTCATTAGGAGATTGGCTGAAGGAGGAAGTTGTTCAAAATTAACTCTTGCCAAATCGGTGCCTAGGAAGGGGATTAAGGGCCGAAAGCCCGAAGATTGGTGGTTACCTAATTAAGGAACGTCTTTGACGGATAACCTCCCACCGATCTTGCCACCTACCTAGCCGATTAACTTGTGGTTAAGGTCAACAATATACCTCCTAAAGACAGTCTAAAGTTAGGAGTCGTGTAGATCCAGGCTTACCCTAGAATAGGATTTTTGATTATTTTTTCTTTTCTTGATTGATTGGGTGAACTTGGTTGTTAACAGTGCATGTCAGCTTGGTCGAAAGACCCATTTACATCTAGACTAACTAGGACCAGTTCACCACTCGAACAAAAACCCGACTCATACATGGCACAACCACCATCACTGTAAGATAGGTTCTATCCTATTAGGACCTCTCTTCCATCTTGCATTCAGTTACCCGATGAAGGTGTTGACCAATTTGAGCTCAAACCACAATACATCAACACTCTTCCCAAATTTCATGGACATGAATCTGAGAATGCATACTTTTTCATAAGGGAATTTGAAGAAGTATGTCTAATGATGAAAATACCCAGCCTAGGAGTAGATGCCATCAAATTACGGTTTGTCCCATTCTCTTTGAAAGACTTAGCAAAGAAATGGCTATACAGTCTAGAGGTCGGTTCCATATCCTCATGGAATAATTTCGTCAAAGCCTTCTTAAATAAGTTTTATCCCGTTCACAAGACTGCATTAATTAGGAAAAGCATCTTGCAGTTTAAGCAAATAGCCAATGAACCTTTTGGAAGTACTTCGAACGTTTTAAGGACCTCCTTGCCCAATGCCCTCACCATAGGATAGAGAAATGGCGACTTTGCCAAGCTCTTTATGATGGATTAGAATATCAAACAAAAACCCTATTAGAATCCATGTGCCAAGGAGGATTTTTGAAAAAGAACGAACATGAAGGATAGTTATTATATGAAGAATTGGCTGATAATACCATTCAATGGGAACCAACTCCAGAAAAATTTAGGACTAATGACCCGTGTCCATTCTATTGAGGCTAACATAGCTACCGAAGCTAAACTAGCTGCTATGATGCGAAGACTAGAAGCTCTTGAAACTAAAGAACCAGTCTCAGTGAACCAAGTCTGCCTAACACTTTCGGCCGGCTGTACTTATTGTCAAGACATGAACCATGTGTTCGAAGAATATCTCGTCTTTATAGCTCATCAAACTTTACCCGAGTATATGAGTGTGGCCTTCACAAGGCCCTCTAACAATTCATATTCATCCACTTATAATCCCGGTTGGAGAAATCACCCAAATTTCTCATGGGGCCCAAACAACAATGATCACACAAGGCCCAAATTCTCCAGCAATTTTCAACAATCTCCTTATCAATAAAATTATCCCAACCAAAATCCTCCACCTTCTTTCCAAAATTCACAGATGGAAATAAGACTCTCCAATATAGAAAGAAAGGTGGACACTCTAGTTAAGAGCCAAGACACACTAGCTCAAGTCTTGACTAGGATAGAGATGCAACTAAATCAATAAGAAAGACAAAAGGGAACTCTACCAAGTCAACTATTGCCAAACCCTAGGAATCCTAGGAAAGCCAATGAGGCTCAAGACCCAAACCAATGTAACTTGGTTCATACATTGAGATCAGAGAAACAAGTTGATAATCAAGTATCCATGCCACAGGACCCAGCACAATTGTCCATTCCATCTAGTTCAACTCCATCTCCACAAAACTCCAAAGAAACTGAAGTTGATACATCAGCAAAACAAGTGCACCAACCATAGCCCCATTTCCAAATAGGCTTAGGAGTAATAATAATGCACATATGGAGAAACTACTCGATGTGTTTAATCAAGTAAGGTTTAATATACCACTTCTTGATGCAATTCAACAGGTCCCTACTTATGCCAAATTCCTTAAGGACATGTGCACCAAGAAAAGAAAGACAAATGTGCCTAAGAAGATTTTTCTAGCCACTAACATTAGTGAGCTATTGTCCAATCAGATCCCAGTCAAGTACAAGGACCCTGGTTGCCCCGCCATTTCTTGCACAATAGGTCGAGCTGAAATTAGTCGAGCACTCCTCGATTTAGAAGCAAGCATTAATTTGCTTCCCTTCTCCGTATATCAGCAACTTGGCTTAGGTGAACTCAACCCAACTCAAGTTACGATCCAATTAGCTGATCGATCAATTAAAGTTCCAAAGGGAGAGATCAATGATATCCTTATACGAGTAGGAGAATTCATTTACACAGTTGATTTCATTATTTTAGAGATACAACCTGTGTCTAATCCTAGGTCTCAAACTCCCGTCATCTTAGGATGTCCATTCCTAGCACCGCTAACACAATCATAAATTGTAAAAATGGATCCATGAGATTGACTTTTGGAGATATGACCAAGGAAGTCAATATTTTCAACTTAGGTAAACACCCCTACGACATAAACGACTAACCATTTGAGGTCAACTTCATTGAGAATATGACTAGTGAGTACAAAGAGGAGATCACACTAGAATCAAAAGATGAGAAAGAGTTAGAATCTAGTGATCTCAATCTTGATGAGATTGAGTGGGCAGCAAGTCCAAGTTCTACAGAGATGGAGAATTTAAGCTTAACACCTACACCCATCGAGCCACCTCCTTTCTTGGAGTTAAAGACCTTACCTAAACATCTTAAGTACGCCTATCTTGGTGAACAAGAGACGTTACCAGTCATAGTTGCTTCCAATTTGACTAATAGGCAAGAGGAAGACCTATTGGTAACCCTTAGGAGACATAGGGAAGTCATTGGTTGGACTATGGCCGATATCAAGGGACTAAGCCCTAAAATAGTCTAGCACAGAATCCATCTAAATGAAGGGGTTAAACCGAAGAGGGACCCACAGCGTAGGCTAAACCCGCTCTTGCAAGAGGCTGTACAAGCCAAAATAATGAAACTGTTAGATAATGGGATTATTTATCCCATTTCCGATAGCGAATGGGTCAGCCCAGTGCACGTGGTCCCTAAGAAGTCCAGTTTTACTGTGGTAGAAAATGACAAACAAGAGTTAGTGCAAACACGACTACCTACCAAGGTTCAAGTGTGCATAGACTATCACAAGTTGAACGCCGCTACTCGAAAAGACCATTTTTCCCTTCCATTTATTGACCAAATGTTGGAACGATTAGCGGGCAATGAGTATTACTGTTTCTTGGACGGTTACTCAGGGTATAACCAAATCCCAATAGCCCCGGAGGACCAAGAAAAGACAACGTTCACATGTCCATTTGGGACGTTTGCCTATCGCCGAATGCCTTTTGGCCTATGTAATGCCCCTGCCACCTTCCAACGTTGCATGTTAAGCCTTTTCTTCGACATGGTTGAGCGCTTCTTAGAGATCTTCATGGATGACTTCTCCGTCTATGAAAATTCGTTTGACCAATATTTACAACACTTAGAGCTAGTGCTAAAACGGTGCACCGAAAAGAACTTGACCCTAAATTGGGAAAAGTGCCACTTTATGATGCAGTATGGGATTGTCCTAGGTCATAAGATATCTAGAAAATGGATCAAAGTGGATAAGGCTAAGGTGGAGATCATAGCCAAACTCCCAATCCCACGAAGCGTGAAAGACATTCGTTCTTTCTTAGGACACGTCGGGTTTTACCGTAGGTTCATTAGGGATTTTAGCAAAATTTCTAGACCCCTTACAAACCTTTTAGCCAAAGACGTGCCCTTCAACTTTGACAATAAGTGTAATAGCGCGTGGGAGAAGCTAAAATTGAATCTTATCTCTGCACCCATCATCTCACCTCCGGACTGGTCCAGCCCCTTTGAGATCATGTGTGATGCCTCAGATTTTGCGATAGGCGATGTCTTAGAACAACGCAAAGATAACAAACAACACGTGATCTATTATTCAAGTAGGACACTCAATGATGCCCAAGTGAACTATACTACAACCGAGAAAGAATTTTTGGCAATAGTGTTCGCTTTGGAGAAATTCCGCCCATACCTACTTGGGACCAAAACCACAATATTCACCGACCATTCTGCACTTCGATACCTAATGCTCAAAAAAGATGCGAAGGCCCGACTCATTCGTTGGATCCTCCTCCTTCAAGAATTTGATCTCGAAATTCGAGATAAAAAGGGTGTTGAAAATGTCGTCGCAGACCATCTCTCTTGTGTGCCAAATGCACCTTCCGATGAACTGCCCATCAACGATAATTTTCCCGACGAATAACTTCTAGCCATCTCTACGGAACCATGGTTTGCTGACATAGTTAATTACTTAGTCACAAATCAAACACCATAAAGTTGGTCAAAACAGGATAGATACCGGTTCTTGTCTCAAGTCCGGTATTTCATATGGGAGGACCCTTACCTTTTCAAATATTGTAGTGACCAAATTATTAGGAGATGTGTTCCCGATGAGGAAACTAGAAGCGTTCTAGCCTCTTGTCACGAATTTGCTTGCGGTGGACACTTTGGTCCCCGCAAAACTACCGAAAGGTCCTACAGAGTGGCTTCTATTGGCCCACTTTGTTTAAAGACGCATTTGACTTTTGCAAAACTTGCACAAGATGCCAAATGATAGGACGGATTTCTAAACGTAATATGATGCCCCTAAATCCAATTCTAGAAGTAGAACTCTTTGATGCTTGTGGCATCGATTTTATGGGTCCCTTCCCTAATTCATTTGGGCACCAATACATCTTATTGGCTGTAGATTACGTATCCAAATGGGTTGAAGCCATCCCTTGCAAGACAAATGATAACAAAGTTGTTGTCAAATTCTTGAAAGAAAACATCTTCTAACGCTTTGGAACCCCTCGTGCCATAATTAGTGATAATGGTACACATTTTTGCAATAGAACTTTGAAGCTCTTATGCGAAAATATGCCATAACACACAAGTTATCTACACCGTACCTGTAGGGTGTCTAAAAATCATTAAAGACAAGCCATCAAAAGCAAAGTCCTAAACTTCAGACGCAGGGCTAATCATAGTCAGCACTGCGGCACCAAGGCGAGAGGGTCGAAACCCGCGTCTCAGCTGCACCAAGGCGCGAGGGTCGAAACCCGCGTCTCAGCAGCACCAAGGCGCGAGAGTCGAAACCCGCGTCTCAGCCGCACCAAGGCGCGTGGGTCGAAACCCGCGTCTCAGCAGCACCAAGGCGCGAGGGTCAAAACCCGCGCCTCAGTTGTAACCGTCCCGGTTATAGGGTCAATCACGGCCCACATAACAGGGAAAGTTAAGCCCCATTATGGAGTGTTTTTAGGAGGCACGTACGCTCCTAAAACCTCTATAAATAGCCCCGTTGCTATGAAGAAGGGGTCGGATTTTCGGAGAGAAGAACTCTGAGAGAAAAGAGCTAGACTTTAGAGCTTCCAGAGATAAGGAAAGAGAGTCCAACCCTTCAAACAACTTGCTGCGTACAAGTTAGCCTTTGCCTACAATCTCTTTGAGATTTCTGGCTGACAGAGCTGCGTTACTCCGTCCGCCACCTGAAGAGAAGATCCCCAAAAAGTTTTCGACGTTCACCTGGTCAACGGAAAACAAGATTCACTTTCCATCGCCACCTGAAGAACCCAGCACTAAACAAAGGGGGATTTAAGATTCAACATCTCCCCTCCCTTGTAGTCGGAGCAGAAGTCCGTTGTAACCTTTCAACTGATTCAAGGAAACTTTACACCGAACCATTCTCCGTACCAAACAAGAGATGGCGACTCCGCTGGGGACGACTTTCGTTACTGACGAACAAGTTGTGGCGCAAGGTGACGTCATCTACAAGGGAAAAACGGTCGAATCGCTCGTCGTCGAATTCGACCAGGCAAAGTATGAAGAGTTCCTCTCTTCCGGCTCCAAAAGCCCAAAGGCCCGCGCCTACCGCAGGGTCTCTATGGGGACTTGCCCCGAAGTCGGATCTGAGCCTCTCTCAGAGGCAGCTGCTGTGAGGGATGTTGTGGCCAATTACGCCAGGCGTGACGCACGAGCCAACGTCTCTCAGGAGACCCGCGTGGTCAAAATCTCTGGCGTCCAGCCGATCTACTCTCTTCCTCAGCACCAGGTCGTCGTTAGCTTCTCTCAACCCCCACGACGCAACCGGAACGCTGAACGCCGACAAAGGAGGCGTGCGCGTCAACTGCAAGTTAGAATAACTGAGGCAGGACGCAGGGTTCAAACCGGTGTCTCTGCTGCACCACATCGGCACGCGAAATCCTCGTTTGGTAACCCAAACGTGAGGTTCACCAAGTTGGCCCCTCTGAAGCCCTACTCCACAGACACCAAGGCGAAGCTTGCGCGCCTCGACGCAACAATCAGCAGCGCGAGAGTCGCGTCTCTTCTCAGCAGAGACGAGAAGCTCACGCTCAGAAACAGCGACGCAAGAGCTGCGTTCAGGCGCCCCGCGTCTCCGAACCCTGCGTCCCAACTGTACAGAGTAAGAATGCCTCCCGCCCTCGACATTGCGAGGCTAATCTCTTTGATCCTCTTCCCATGGATCTGAGAGATTATCTGACAAAGAAAAGAAGTGCTAATCAAATCACTTCGTCATGTTGCTGCCAACGGCTTATCACGATGCTTTCTGAGTGCCGTTGCAGTTCAGGTGCAAACCAGCAGTCTCTAGTTAGACAGCTGACCCTGATTCCCCGATCAGCTAAGAGAAGTCGTTCCCACAGGAGGAGGATTTTCTCTGATACTGAATATCCAGAGCTCACTGCAAACATGGTGAGTAGGAGCAGAGGAAAATAACCTGCAATCAGTTCCGATGATGAGTCTGACACAGAACCGGAAGGAGTGTACTGACACACTCGCGCCCGGACCGGGACAATTCCCCCGATTGACTACAATGCTCTAGTCCGGGGCATTGAGGTGAATGACTCGCATTCCGCTATTGCAGAGTCGCAGGCTTCAAATTCCTCCATGGAGAAAGAGGCCTACATATATATGACTAGCACTCCTGAGGAGACCGCCAGGCGCTTGGAGCAGCAAGCCCAGGTCCAGAAGGAGCAACTCGACATGATTCATGCTCAGCAAGAATCTATCGACTCCCTCAAGCAGATGCTCGCACAATTGCTTGAAGATAAGAGGAAGTCAACCAACAAAGCCTCCTCTAAGAAGTCTAAAGGCAAGCGAAAAGAGGGGGAAAGCTCATCTTCTGTGCACATAGGGGAGGAAGAGCAGTCTACTTCTGATTCGTCTAAATTCTCATCGTACGAAAAGGACAACCAAGACCAGGGAAAAGTTCATTCTAAAAGAATGAATCAGTTGGAGCAACGTCTTGAGGCCCTTACCAACCGGAAAGGCCTCCAAGAAGCAGGATTGATCCGGCCATATCCGGCCGAGTGGGACTTAGTTCCGTACCCACCCAAGTTCAAGGCTCCGACCCTCCAAGCGTTTGATGGAAAAGGTTCACCGAACCAACATATCTACTACTTCAAATCTCAAACAGGGAACGTGGTAGATAACGATGCCATCCTGGCGCGTTTATTCATCGGCACCTTAAAAGGGCTCGCCTTTGAATGGTTCATGAAGCTCCCAGAGGGCTCCATCAAAAATTGGGGCGACTTGGAGAAACTCTTTCTAACGCGTTTCTTTAAAGATGACTCGGAGGTCAACATGCCTACCCTTTTAGCCACCAAGCAGCAAAAGGGAGAGTCCGTCAAGTCTTTCGTAGAAAGATTTCAGAATGTGGCACTCCGGTGTCCAAGCGGTATGACCCAGGTCACCCAGGTGGAAACATGCCGCCACAATCTCTAAACTTCACTCCTTGCCCAAATAGGAGTTGCTGAAAGCCGCACCTGGAAGCAGTTAATCCAACAAGGTGAACAGGCTGAAGAGATCGTCGCCCGGGTTAAGACATAAGAAAACAAACTCATACCTGAGAGGTCATCGAGACGTGCGCCAGACACATCCCTCCAAGCCAAACGGAAGGACAACTTGGCGACAGAAACCAAATCTTCTGTCAAGCCTCAACCGGTTAAAGGGAGTGGCTCTTCAAGCCAACCACGCGCCAACAAGCAGTATATCTTCAAGGATGAACATGTCGACTCGCTCTTCAAATTACTCAACAAGAGCAATCGACTGAAGCTTCCTGAAGCTAGGCGCCCTGAAGAAGTCGGTAAAACCGATAGTCCCAGCTACTGCATGTATCACAGGATGTTGGGACACCCCACCAAGAGTTGTTATGTCTTCAAGGACATCCTTCAGGCCCTGATTGACGCGGAGGTATTAAAACTCCGTCCAGAACAAAAGAAGGTGGCGGCCAATATGACGTCATTCCTCCAGTTTGGGAGGCAACCTCCAACACCCTCTGGAGTAGTCCCTATCCCAAGAGGAGAGTTGAGAATGGTCAACACAGATCCTTACCAACAGCAGGAGAAGGGCCTGGTACCCGTTTTAACACCCAATGAGAAGTCATGTGGGTTCATCCTGACCTTGTGGATGGCCAGCAATGGACCACTGTGACCAGCAGGAAGTCCAAAGGCAAAGCTAAACCTTCGTCTTGTAATGTGGTATGCGCCTCTTCTCGAGAAGCGGAGACTGATGTTCCTTCGTTAACCGATTCAGAAGAGGAGACAATAGTTCTGGCCACAGAACCCAGTCAACTTGTGGCGGAAACCCGTTCAGGGCAGTCATATTTCAAAAAGTATGACGAAATGGCGGTAATTCCTCCAAGACCCGCTGCAGAGTTAGCCAAACCCTCCACAAAGCAACCTGTGGAGAAACAGAAAGAACTTCGGTTTTCTCGAGTTCTTTCGAAAGACATAGCGGAAGGATCCACAGCACCTTGCCGCTTTGATGTCTTGGCTCAACTAGCCAACATCCCGACGCGGATTACGCTTTATGAGCTTCTTAGGCTATCAAAGTCGACCAGAGAAGCTCTACAAGAGGCTCTGGCTAATGCTGAGGTCTTCATGACCCAGGTGTCGATCGGGCCAAAGGAGGAAGATGTAGAGGATCGCCTCCACGCCTCCCAAAATATTCCCTGCATCACCTTCACGGCAGATGATATGCAAGTCAAGGGGAAACATGATCGACCCCTTTACTTCGCAGGGTATATTGGATCATCTGAGGAGAACCGCATTCAGGTAGATCCCGGGTCCGCATTAAGCATTATGCCTCGCCGAGTCATGCAACACCTCGGAATTCCTACTCACCGTTTGAGCGCCACCCAGACTACTATTTATGGATTCAATGCCAATAGTACCCGTCCAATGGGGAAGGTTAAGCTTAGATGCCAGATTGGAGATCTAAGATCAGAGGTGACATGCTACGTCATAGATGCTGACACCTCCTACAACTTGCTGCTGGGACGACCGTGGATTCATCGCAATTCTATCGTTCCCTCTACTCTCCACCAAGTCATGAAATACATTAACGGGAGTGGAAAGGTACGAACGTTGATTGCCGAAAGGCATCTATTCAAGGGAGTTGAGAATTATTTCACAGATTCTCTCCTATATCAGGAATCTGTGGAAACAGATGAAATCCCGCAACTAGAGGAGCCCGACTCTGGTAATGAAGCCGACACCGAGCCGGAAAAGGAAGAATGCGTTTGGGAACTAGACCCACCTGTAACGGGCATTAATAAGCGCGATGTCGATAATACCTCCGATGATGTAAGCGGATGGTATATTAATGAAGACTTAGATTTGGCGTATTTCTCTGTATTTTCTTCTGATTCAGTGCCGTCAGACACTAGTACCGACGTGGATGACGATCTCTGGTCGGCAATGGATGCTTTGACATCATTGCATGTACCGGTGAAATCGTCCTTCGAAACGTGTCGAAATGCCGGTGATGCGCAAAAAGCCTATTCATGGTTCCAGCAAGACGGAAAGGCCAAAGACCAATCCTTTTCGGACGAGTTGAATCCGAACAAATGTCCCGTGAAGAGTCAGAAGACGAAGAGGAACCTCCTCAGTTCGGTCATTATGAGTCAAAGGCACTCAGAATGATGGGAAGCATGGGGTATGATCTGACAAGCGGACTAGGGTTGAATTTCGGCAAAGGAAGGAGAACGCTACTTCGATCTTTTGTGCCGAAAGGGAAAACTCCTGATTATTATCATCGGACTCGCAGGGGGTTTGGCTATATGTCAACTCCAGCTCCACCAAACTCTGACTCTGAAGAGTCATTATATCATGATTACTCATCTGGCACGTCATCATGGGAGTCCAATGTTAGTGTCGGCAACATCTTCAGAGAACTTTCAGTGAACATGGTATCAACAAGCCATCTGGAAGACGGAGATGAAGAAATGATCCAATCTGATACAGATCCTTGGATCAAACACTTAAACAATCTTTGGGATACCCGCTTCGAACAGTGCGAGCCACCCACAGAAGATAAGGTTGTTCAGATCAACCTAGGAGATGAGGCTAATCCTAAGCCCATCTTCATAAGCGACGGCCTGTCACCTTCTGAGAAAAAGGATCTAATATCTCTTGTACAGGAGTACATAGATGTCTTCGCCTGGAATTACGAGGATATGCCTGGACTTGATCCGCAAGTGGCTATGCATCGCCTCAACATTGATACAGGCGTAAAGCCTGTCAAACAACAACAGCGCCAGTTTCGTACAGAAGTAATGGAGGCAATTCAATCAGAAGTCAGAAAGCTTATAGACTCTGGCTTCATTAGGGAAGAACAACATCCCGACTGGGTGGCCAACATCGTCCCCGTTGCTAAAAAGTATGGAAAGATCCGGATCTGCATTGATTTTTGTGATCTAAATGAGGCTTGTCCCAAAGACAAATTCCCACTGCCAATCACAGATGTTATGATTGACAACACATGTGGATTCGAGCGAATGTCCTTCATGGATAGATTCTCAGGATATAATCAAATTAAAATGTATCCTGACGACGAGAAACATACCTCTTTCAGGACACCACTGGGGGTATACTGCTACACCGTCATGCCCTTCGGACTGAAGAATGCAGGGGCAACATATCAAAGGGCCATGAATGTCATTTTCTATCAGCATATGCGCAAAACAGTGGAATGCTATGTGGACGACATCGCGGTGAAAAGCCGCGCTAAAGGGGATTATATAACTGATCTAAAGGTCGTCTTTGACATCATGCGGGCCCATCAATTGAAGATGAATCCCACCAAGTCTTTCCTGGGGGTGGCCAGTGAAAAATTCCTAGGGTTTATAGTAACCTCTACGGGGATTCATGTGGACCCAGAAAAGGTTCGCGCTATCCAGGAGATGCAACCTCCGAGAAACCTCAAGGAGCTTAGGGGATTGCAAGGACGATTGGCGTACATCCGAAGGTTTATCTCAAATCTCTCCGGAAGATGCCAACCCTTTTCCAAATTATTGAAGAAAGGTGTTTCGTTCATTTGGGACAGCGCTTGCCAGCAAGCATTTGAGGAAATTAAACAGTACCTCACACAACCGCCAGTCCTTGCAGCTCTGGTGTCTGGGAAACCTTTCCTGGTATACGTCCGAGCAATGGATCATTCTTTAGGAGCTCTACTAGCTCAGAATGATGATCAAGGACGAGAGCAAGCAATCTACTATTTGAGTAGAACAATGATCGGAGCCGAACATCGGTACAACCCGATCGAGAAAGAGTGTTTGGCATTGGTGTTTGCTATTCAGAAAATGCGACACTATTTCGTAGGCCAAACAATAAACGTCATCTCAAAAGTCAACCCCTTGAGGTTACTTATGACAAAGCCTTCATCATTGATCGGCCGGCTGGCAAAATGGGCCATATTGCTATCCCAATATGAAATGCACTTTTTATCACAAAAAGCCGTGAAGGGTCAAGCGGTGGCGGATTTCCTGGCTGAGCATCCAGATCCGAGGGCAGCCCAACTTTACGAAGATCTCCCAGACGAGATCGCTGAAGCCTGCCAGACCCAGACATCCTTCGAAAGGCAGGTGTGGCAACTTTTCTTTGATTGTGCATCGAGAACAAGCCCAAAAGGACACATAGTGGCAGGAGTAGGAGTAGTACTCGTCTCCCCACAGAACTATGTGATTCCTCGAGCTGTCTCATTAACCGAGCCGTGTTCCAACAATGTGGCGGAGTACAATGCTCTTTTGATTGGGATGCAACTCGCCGATGAGATTGGCGTTAAAAATCTCGAGGCATATGGTGACTCCAAACTAATCGTTAGCCAGGTTCGCGGGGAGTACGAAGTCAGACATGAAGACCTAGTACCCTATTACAATGCAACTGTCCACATGGCTGAGAAGTTTACAAACTTCTACATCGACCATGTACCACGCAAGCAAAATGCGCATGCAGATGCACTGGCATCCCTCGCTGCCTCTTTAGCTCTACCGGCTGGAACAGTGGAGAAGATATTTGTCCACAGCCACGACCTATATTGCCTGAGAATTGCTCCTGAGGACTATCAGGAGCCAACAGGAGATTCTCAAAGCAAAGAAGCGCTGGAATTGTCAATCGGTCCAGAGCCTAGAGACTGGCGATTCTCCTACATTGATTATGTCCTGTATGGCATCTTGCCTAAGGACACCAAAGAAGCGGCTGTCATTCGAAGGAAAGCCCCTAAATTCTACTATAATGCGATTACTCGAACATTGTATCGTCGATCGCACGACGGGATCTTGCTCTGCTGCCTTTCATCAAAAGAGGCACAGGAAATATTAAAAGAAGCCCATGACGGTATGTGTGGAGCCCATCAACCTGGCCCAAAACTTGCATACCGACTCCAAAGGCTGGGATATTATTGGCCTAAGATGATCGTTGATGCCATCAATTATGCCAAAAGATGTCACGCCTGCCAAATACATGGCGATTTCATCCATCAAGCACCGGGGTATTTTCACCCTATGACCTCTACCTGGCCATCTGAAATGTGGGGGATGGATGTAGTTGGCCCTATCAGCCCTCCATCATCAAAAGGACATCGGTTTATTTTGGCCATAACCGATTACTTCTCCAAATGGGCTGAGGTCATTCCCTTGAAGGAGGTAAAGTCATCAGACGTGATCAAATTCGTCAAACATCATGTCATTTACCGTTTTGGTGTATCTCGGCAAATCGTCCACGACAATGGACCCCAGTTTATCAGTCAGGCTTTCCAAAGGTTCTGCGCCAAGTTCAGAATCCAGAGTTTGTCCTCAACGGCATACTACCCCGCCGCTAATGGTCTCGCAGAAGCTTTCAACAAGACCATTGGCAAGCTTCTCAAGAAATTCGTCTCGAAAAGTCAACGTGACAGGGACGACAAGCTGGGTGAATGCTTATGGGCTTATCGCACAACTATTCGAACACCAACTAAAGCTACATCATTTTCTTTGGTATACGGGTGTGAAGCAGTGTGATTGGTAGTGAAAAGTGCATTTTTATCATCATATTTACCATCACATTTTCATATTTATTCATTTAATTCTGCACATTTATTAATAATTTGTAATTTATTGTGTGCAGGCCTCGAATTATTATTTTAATAATAAATAAAGCTAAAAGAGCCCAAAAGCCCAGATCCAAGCCCATATTTGAAGCCCAAGAGTCAAAGTGCAAATAGCAGATTGTCAAAGTGCAAATACACAAAGGGCTGAAGTTGCAAATATCAAAGATAAGGGAAGGATAGACTTCTACCCAACCCTAAACTCTTGCAGATGAGAATGAAAAGAGTGCAGAGATAAGGAAATTCGTTTAAAAGAGATTGGGAGAATTCAAAATCTAGGTAACTTGATTATCAAGTTATCTCGAAATCCCAATATGAAGAGCCAGGATCATACTTCCAGAAGCAAGCGCCCAGATGGACGGACCAGGTGAGGCCACGCGCCAAAGCGCGTGGCCAGATTCCACAAAAATGCCGCAAATCCGCGGCAAAATCCAAGATTCCGCGGCACTTTGATCTCATCTGGATACCAGATTTCGTGGGTTACTTCATCCGGGACTCTTCGGCCTTCTGCACCTATAAATACCCCCTGCAGTGCAACGTACAGAGGCGTCCAGAGTCCAGCATCCAGCAAAGGGCCAAAAGCTAGGGTTTTTAGGTTTTTCTTCTTCTAGGTTAGATTTTATTTCCTCCATTGTAAATTCTATTTTCTTTTTGTAAAAACTGAGAGGAGATAATGTATTCATGGAGGAAGGGATCTACTTGTACTGATGGTGACAGTCGGTGTAAGTTCTATTTTTCCACCATTGTTTAATAATCAAATCGAGGTTTGCTTTTATTTTTGTATTGTTTTATTTTCTTTTCTTCTTATTTAATCTTGTGTATCTCAGTATTTACTTCCTTCTATTTCTTTCTCTAATGTCTTGCCCACCATGAGATCCAACTGCTTCGAGAATATCTAGCCGAGGAAGGAACCTTGATGGCCTATGGCGATGAACAGGTCTTCAAAGTTGCTTTTATTTCATAGTTAGGAAGGCGGACGATCCTATACGCCATGCTTGTACGCCTTCCAAGAAAAGGTAAATCATCGCAACGGTTCAAACGGTAAGCAGACTGAAGAGGTAAGTTTTCTTTTTCTTTTCTTTTCTTTTTAGATTAAATCACAACTTCTCCCAATTCTTTATTTGCCGAACCATTGTAAATACCACTTCCTTTCTAATTTAACTAATAAAAATAAAAACTTTAGAGAAACTTGCTTAACGCTTCCATCGCAGTCCCTCCCTGAGGATCACGACCCGCATAGCCTTGCTACCGCGGATTAGTATTGAGCACCTCGCACACCTTTAATTCTCAGATCTAATATTCAAATTTTGTGTGCAGGAAATCTCAGTCAACACTAGAAATCCAAATTCCATCTCTACGCGTCGCCCTGACAGCAGAGATGACAAATGAGGAGAAGCATCGACAGCGACTCTAAGAATTGGAAGCCTTAGATGACAAACGTCTGCAGGCCCAACAACAAATCGAGCTTTACCAAGCCCGGATTACCAGAGCCTTCAATAAGAAAGTTAAAATACGCACTTTCAAGAAAGGCGATCTTGTCTTAACCGTCAAAAGACCTATGGTGATGACACATAAGATAAAAGGGAAATTTCAGTCTAAATGGGAAGGACCATTTGTAGTAGAGTCAGTCTACTCAAATGGATCATATCGCCTCATAACCTCAAATGGCGATACACTCATGATGCCGATCAATGGCAGATTCTTGAAGAAGTACTATCCTTAATAGTACTCCTCCACTGATCAAGTTAAAAGTACACATCTGATCAAAACAAGAAGAGCATCTTCATTAACATCCGACACCTCCGACGGCTAAGGATAGAGGAAAATGTTGGCTTCTAAGCCCAACATAAGTCTTCGACAACTCATCATGCTGAGGGGAATAGCATGGCTAGCCCAACTCAAATGGTAGTTGGTAAAGGCATATCAAACCCGTTGACAGCTGAGGGTTTTGCTAAAAACCCTGGGTTCTAATGTTCCCATCTTCATTAACATCCGACGCCTCCGACGGCTAAGGATAGAGGAAAATGTTGGCTTCTAAGCCCAACATAAGTCTTCGACAACTCATCATGCTGAGGGGATAGCATGGCTAGCCCAACTCAAACGGTAGTTGGTAAAGGCACCTCAAATCCGTTGATAGCTGAGGATTTGCTAAAAATCCTAAGTGGATGTAATTCCACCCTCTCCTCCAAAATCCCTTACCAATTCTCATACACAGAATGGTAGGTCTACAAAATACAGTCATTGCTAAGTTAACATTATACCTCTGGTAATGAAAATTTTCAATACTCCCTATCGAGTACAAATTTTACTTGTCAACTCTATACAGAGTGGCAGACCTTCAAATTCGCCAAGTTAATACTATACCTCTGGCACTTCAAACTTCACTTGTCAATTCTCATCAATAGAATGACAGGTCCTCAAATTGCTCATATCGCAAGTCTACTACTGTCAAGTTAATATCACACCTCTGACAATATACTGTTAAGTTAACATTACACTTCTAACAGTAATCAAGTTGCTGCCAAGTTCAATATTAAACCTCTGACAGTCACCTTCCTTCAGACTTCCATATCAAGGCTGAAATAAACGATGCTAAGTTAACACTACACCTCTAGCATCCAGGTCATTGCTAAGTTCAACAATACACTTAAGGCCATGACTTTCCCTCGGACTTCCTTGTTAAAGTCCAGATGACCAATGCCAAGTTCAAAATTACACCTCTAGCATTATCCTCACTGTCAAGTTAAATATCACACCTATGATAGTGACACTTTCAGTTTTCCCAAATGAAAGCTGAAATGCTTCTGAGTCAAGTTAATATCACACCTCTGACTCACATTCTTGTCAAGTTAACATCACACTTCTGGCAAGACAACTTTCAACCCGTTAAGTTAATATCACACCTCTAACGGTAAAAACTTTCCTAGATCCCCCGCGAATCTAGCCTCACTTGTTATTCTCGTCAACAGAATAACAAGTCCACTTAAAAACATTGTTAGGTTAACATTACACCATTAACAGTGTTTTCATTAACTCCCCAGCTGATCTTAATCAAGTTAATCCCAAACCTCTGATAAAAGTCCATCCTCCCTGGGGGTACAAATTCAGCTTGTCATTCTCCGTTATAGATTGACAGGTCCACAAAAGTCATCTTATCTCTATTAAGTTAATATCACACCTCTGACAGCATTGTTGAGTTCCTGAAATAGGATCTCTCTCTACAAAATTTGACTCGTTAAGATTATAATCATAGTTTTGACAAGTCAAAGATTCTTTGTTTCTATTCGTCTGACTTTAAAAGAAAAAAGTTCAAAATAATAGGAGACAAAAAGAAAAGTGTCACTTTTATTTACATCCAGTCATATGAAAGTGATACAAAACGCTCTCTTATTCAATAAGATTGAGTGTTACAGATAAAGGAGTACAAAGAAGTCCCTCTCTCTCTCTCTCAAAGGTTGCACTCACTCCTTGAAGCTGCTCAGAACTCCAAGTACAAGATGTTTGGAAGGGCGCCAAAGTAGGATTGAACACTATGGCGACGATCGAAAGCTGATTGCACCACGATGCATGATGTAAACATTGAAAGAGCCAATCGTTGACCAAGAGCAATGGTGTTTTTGAGGTCAAAAGGCAGTAGAATCTTCTGATTCCACCGGACCATCCGAAGTGGCGGGGTATGATCCTTCGTTGATGAACATCTCCACCACCAGAAAGTCATCCAATGAGCATGGAGTTTTCATCGATGTCACTTCTGGGGTAGGTGAAGGGAGAATCCAAGGACATAACCACCACTATATCCCCCGCCATACTCACTCTGACCATGCCATGCCAAGAAGCATGACTGGTGCATTGAATCCAAAGAGATCTTGGCGAGGGTCCGATCCCCGTCTCCCGAAGACGGGAGCCATGACTTCTTCTCCTGTGGTCGACCACCGACCAAGTTCGCTGGCCGATATATTCTCCCAAGGGCCCAGCGAACATGAAAAAGGATGATCAAGCCTACCTGCAAGAAGCAAACAAAAAAATTAGAAGATCTGAAACTTAGTATATTTCAACAAGAAAAACTAAGTGACAGACGCAGCTATTGCGGAAAACTGCAGACGCAGGAATGACCCGCGCAGTGAGCCAAACTTCTGCGGTGGCAGAAACAGACGCGATCAAAGCTGTGATACACACAGAATTCAAACGCAGTCTGGTTTGCATCCGCGTCTAAGGTATGAGACGCTAAGAGAATCATACGCGAAAATTGCCGTCTCCCTGTTCAATGGACAGAGGTTGCAAAATTCAGGCCCGAAACCTTTGATCTAAGTCAACAGCCTCAGACACGAGCTCTGTATGTAAAGCCCATGGTCCAGGTGCAAAAGTCCATTATACTCATATCCAGAAAATCTTAAGTCAGAATTTTCTGAACGGTGCAACTTCCAAAAGATGGATACATCAGTTGGACTTCAGAAGAAGGTCAAGAAGATGAATCTCTTTAAGAGATATCAAAACTGAAACTCAGTTGGGCCGAAAATTTCATGGCAAAACCAGGAAGTCATACCCGCAGAGGCCTCTATTAAAAGTTGAACTTTCTGCATCAAAGTGCAGACATAAAAGGTGTTCAAGGAGACGCTTTTTGTTATTGAAATCACTTGACAGTGGTAATCTTCCGGAAAGGCTAAACAGAAGCATGAAGGCTCTGGGTCGTCTTCGTTCATGGAGGCAAATCCCTGATGAAGTTGTTGAAGGGAGAAGACAAGATCTATTAGAGCATTCGCTCTCAATGAAAACAGTCTAAGTAATGAACTGCTGAAAGACGAGGCTGAGCCCTATTTATAGGCAAACCATAATGCCTATAATTAATGGCTCGCTAATCAGAACCATCGGCTTTAATGACCGCACGAGTGTCGAAGCCCAATAAAGATTTGACGCGTGGATCGTTGCTTCGGGAAACAACGGAGACGCGGGCCTCCAACTACCAGCGCCGGCTTGGCATTAAAGGGCGTTAATGCTTAAACCCAATGAAGGGCTGACGCGAGGACTGCCGCGTCGGGAAATGTCAGATGATACGAGTCCCCAATCGTCAACATTGACTGGACATTTAAACATCCAACAAAATCTTTATGACAAGCTGCATGTAACGCTTGGGAAGTTGCACCAAACGCAGGCCCGAGAACCGCGTCCAGGAACTGGCGCCCCCTTTGTGAATCCGAAAATGGTGTCCCTTTTCATTCCAGCCAAGAGAACCGCAGCCGCGTCTCTCAGAGTGATTCAAAGTTGCATCCCTTCACAGCAAAAGGGACCCCTTCTGGGGGTCGCGCTTGGAAATCACATAAAAGTGGAAAGCTGCGTCCTGAGACTTGTGTCCTCAACGGAGAAGGCCCATGGCATTCACAAGTATCTTGAAGCTGCGTCTACATGGCGAAATGATAATGGTGTTCCTATCATAAACTCAATATAATTTGAGTTTGCACCAGGTCAAGGACCCACTGCGCGTCCTCATATCTATGCGTCAGTTTTGAGGAGCATAAGACCGCGTCCTCACGACATCCTGAATTCTGTACTTGGGCAGAGTTAAGGGCTGCGGCTAGGGAGCCGCACCCGAAACTGCGTCCTTTGCGCCAACCGGAACCGCGTCTCAATGGACAGGTCAGAGTCACGTTTCTTAGGACCGCGTCTCCCTATAAATCAGAGCCGCGTTCCTCCCAAGAACTTAGTTCTACCTAAGTTCATTATTCACAACCAATCAAGGATCACAGCCAAAGACTGCTGCTAAGAAATTGGATTTATCTACAGTGGGACAATGAAGATGGTGCAAAATTTCAAGAGACTTTTATTATTTGAGCCAAAAATGATAAAAGTGATACAAACACTCTTGATGAATTGAGTGTGTTGTCCCTAAAAAAGGGGGGAGGCTAATAATCTTGATTAGCCAAAGAACGGATTTGTTCTCGGAGGCGATGTATCTCGTGTTGACGTGCTTTCTCAGCCTCCATGAGAGCCTGAACCCGCAACTCCTCCTCGGACAAAAATCTCCTCGCAGCCAGCTACGCTCGTAGGGATTCCAACCTGGAGGAGTGAGTGGAGAGGTTTTCTTCAACTTGCATCTTGGCAGCCTCCAGCCCTTCCAGCTTCTTCCTGGCAGTGGCAAGCTTCTGCTCATTGATTGCAATCAAGGCTTCTGCTTTGGCTATGGTGGCCCGAGCACTGATGATAACCTGCTCTGCGCTCTGCATGACGAGTTCAGATTCCCTTGAATCGTCAATCAGCTTTTGATGGTCCGCCTGAAATGTTAGAGATGGTGAATCTCTTCGGCTATTTGTTCATTCATCTCCTTCCGCTCTTATTCTTGGGTAGCAAGAAGCCTAGTCAGGGTTGCCAGGGCCTCGTGAACTGAGCCGGCGTCCTCCAAGACTTAAGCTCTTTCAGATCACTCCCCAACTGCTCCACCAGCAGCAGACACGCCCTAGCCTGTGAAGGACCTCCAGTATGACCAATGTTCTCGATCAAATTCTCAAGAAGCATTCGGGCAAATCTGAAAGAACTGCCCCCAGAGGGGATGAGATCAATACACAATCGCATGGAAGCAAAGAACTGCTGCACCATTTGACGTGTCAGTTCTTCCATGATATCGCCAGCCGAGGAGAATTCCGCTGATGTGCTCCCAGATTCCCTTTCTATCACAGGGCGAGGGATGGGAATCAACTCATCCCGTACAGGAGTAGGATCAACAACAGGTGCGGTAGAAACCAAGATGGTCACAGATACGTCTGGCGCAGTCACTGTCGTAGCAGCCTCCATGGCGACTGGAGCAGCAGCGAACCTGACTTCTTCGGAACCCTCGGTCGAAGCTTGGATTGCATTGCCTACGGGCTCGACGCTGACTGCCAAGTCCTCTACCTGAGCTTCCTCAGCACTCTCTGCAAAGCACTAAAACGTCAGTCATGACAATAAAAGGAAAATATTCAAAGCGTCAATATTTTCTTACCAAGCAGAGGATCCGAAGACGGCAGATCCCAGGGCAAATCTTGCAAGGTTGAGGCCTCCCCGACCTCAATAATTGCCCTCTTTTGAGGCATCTCAGCAGCAGCCTCAACACCCTCCTGCTGGGCCAGCTCCTGTATCATCTCCTCGATATGGAGGAAGTCGCAGCCTCCCTGTCTGCGGCCAACCCTACAGCATAAAGGGAAAACGTTAGAACCTGTTCCCTAGTTAAAAAGGGAAACCGGGTCAACGAGACAATAAGAGTACCTTCTACAGGAGCAGTTGCCGCTTGTGATAATGCCATCACCGGATCACACCCGTATATTTCTTCCTCCGAGATATGTGAGAATTTGCTCGGATCTGGAAGAGCAGGTTCATCGCCAAAATCGACTTCATCGTCTGAATCATATTCGTCCTCTCCGGATGATGAAGACGATAGTTCAACGCGAGAAGCCTCGGTAATTGAGGCCTTGCCACCAAATACCCCAGTAGTAGGAGTAGGGTCAACTACTCGCGAGCTGGAGATTAATACACCAGGAGACCCAGGCTGTTGTGCCTCATCTCTCCTTTCATGAGCCGAAGAAGACCCTGGTTGAGTTGAGACCCCTGGAATCTCAACATCACTCCTTCCCACCAGGTCAGCCTCAAGTTGTTCAGCCTCATCAGTTGCGACAGGTTCATCAGCAAGCTCCCCTTCTTCTAAAATGACGGGGCCCTTGCTGCGCAATCCATGAGTACGAACAAGGGGGCATCATCCTCCTCCTCCTCCTCTTCCCTCTGCTCTTCGATGCCGGAGGGGACGGTCTCTTCAGCCGCCAAGTCTTTCCTGGCCTTTTTCGAGGCAGGCTCAGCCGTGGAAGTAGGAGAAGGCTCAGTTCGAAGAGTAATGCCATGAGGACGTTTTTGCACCGCCTGTCGACGCTTTCTGGCAGACTGCTCCCTGGGTACTGCTGCTCTCGGCTCCCCTCTGGCCTCCCTCTGAGCCGCCTGATATTCATCAAGGCCTCGCGAGTGCTTGTTGGACGCCATCTTCTCTTCATAAGACGCATTAATGCTTTTAATGCATGAACGCTCCATTGAGTAGCCAGGCATCTTGCTAGCCTGGAAATACCAGGTGCAGAAGCTAAGGCTTGCATAGCAGTTCGGCGTCTTATGAGGTAAACGGAAAAGAGCCTGTGTCCCCCCAGCTACGCTGTAATACCAAGCCCGAGCACCTTCAAACAGATTTCCACTGAAGGCAAGCTGAGCGTTAGGGTTACCGACATATAGTTGGTCATAGCTGAACTGTCGGGCGAAATGATTCGGCATATAAGGCTCGATCGTGCACGAGTTCCCCTGCCGAAAGAGCAGATACCCGGGCCGGATATTGATGAGCCACCAGAAGACTCCCGACAGCAGCCTCGTGAAGTCGTCCGGACCCACAATGTCGGCGAACTTATCCCCATAAGCAGCATCTGTAATCTCGGGGAAGCAACGGTTGAGATGATAATTTGAAGCGTTCAGAATACACTTCCGGACGTAGAACATATAGTTGTTGCACCAGCTCGAACTCTCCAGCCGCTGCACAAAAGGGACAAACCCCTCGCATCGGGATACTGGCGTCATCAGTGAGGGGCAGTGCATCACATACCAAGCCATTAAGTACGTGTAAGGAAGCTCGATCCGAGGGTTAGGGGTCTTCACTCTCGGCCTTCCCTCTGAATCGACCTCCGGTTTACCTTGAGAGTCGACGATGGCCTCCACCCTGCACAGGCTCTGAGTCAGGGCCCGCAATCCGCTTTGGATACTGGTCACCATTGTCGGAAGGAGAGCTATGGACCTACCATAGGCCAGCAGCACCGTCGGATACACCACGTCGGCAACAATCACCTCATGCGGCAGTGTCGGCACTACACAGCGCTTCAACCACAGCATGAGGAAACCCGCCAGCAGTGCCCGGTTAGAAATGGGAATCTGGGCCTGGTGATGGAAACTTTCGAAAACCGTGTCTGGTTTGAAAGTGTCTTCGTTCGACTCTGTGGTATAAGAACTCACAGAGGCGTCGATTCTTTCGGCGATTTCTTCGTCAGAGTTGGGAGCCAGACTGGTCACTGAGTGATCTTTCTCAGTGATGCCATTAAACAAGTAGCTCGCCTAAGACAGCTGCTTAACTCCCCTAGCCCTCCAGGAAGTTATTTGGCCGCAGATGTGGAAATGACACAGCACCTCCCAGTAGGTCTCATATACACGAGGGCACTCTTTCTTCAAGTGATGAAGCTCTTCAGAGGTGGGGACGTATTCCTCATAAGGAGCATCTCCCATTACCAGCCCCGAGACTTCATATAATTCATGCAGGGCAAGCCCCATTTCTCCAACCGGGGTGAAGAACGTCCCCGTCGAAGGGTCGTAGTGCTCCAGGATCCTGAAGAAATTTTGGGAATTCTGTGGGATACCATATTGCACAGCCCTGACCGCTTGGTACAGTCCCACCTGGTCTAATAGACCTCCAAGTTCAGTGAGGACAAAGCTCACCATCTTGCCCCACCAGTACTTGTCAGTGGAATGAACCCACCCGAGCGGGCGGAAGTCAGTGGGAAAATCACCCCCTACCTTCATGAATTGATTAATAAAGGTAGTGCTGAGCTGAGGGGTTTCTCCTACTGGGTAATTGGACCTGAATAATCCAGGAAATAAACCAAAGATCTTCCTCCCGTGTCCACCCGAGTGCACCTTCCTGGCGCCCAGTATGCCAAGAGAGACACTGGGAACAGATCGGGCAAGATCCCATTCCATTGCCCGAGGGACAGACATGTGCTGAAGGTAGGATAGGGGATACATTCTCTCCATATTTGGAAGAAAGAATTTCCTATCCCCTATATGGCGAAGCCACTTATAGTCGCCATCATGCAAGACGTAACCACCCTCACCGATATTGTCGCCAAAGAAAAAGACGGGTTTCTTCAATGGAATGCGCGAATCCGTTTTAAATTCTGCATCAGTCATAAGTTCCCGGAGTGTCGCCATGTCGACTTTAGAGAGCCTCTCCCTTCGCCCCTTCAGCTTGTCAGCAGTCACAGGAGCAGTCCTTTGCAACACAAAGGTTAAGTTGCGGTCAGCACCACCTACGTGCCCGAAGTGACACTTCTTGGAGAGAGGATCAGCGGAATATCGCACTGCAAAAAGGAAACGACATTTGATCAGAAATCTGAAAAGAAATGATCAAGTGTCCACAACTCAAACGCAGAAGTAAACTCAGACGCGACAATCATCAAAATCTGCGTCCAGACCCGAGGATCGCGAGGCTAGCCTGGATCCCGCGTTCTAAAAATCTAAGACTTATAAAAAATCTCTAAGTACTTGGACTCAGACGCAAGATTCATGAAGACCAGCGTCTGGTTTCACAAGACGCAAAAGTCATAAGAAATCTGCGTCCGAATTTTTCATACTTAGAAATATTCTAAGTGTTGAATCCGAAACGCAAGGCTTACTGGGGTCCTGTGTTCAACAAGCAGACGCAGTTTCAAGCAGACCAAACCTGCGCTTCGTTTATCAACTCAAAGGCCGCGTCTGAAGATCAAACATGGGCTCGAGCCCGCGCTGGCGGGTTAATTTTAAAAGAGGAGTCCAAGAGTTCAAAGAACTCTATAAACCCTTTTAATGGTGGGAATCAAGTCCGATGGCTTTATACCTGAAATAGGGGCTTCCTGCATGGAGGAACCACCCTTTGAGTCTCAGCGACGACCGCCCGTGAAGATGAAGCAGTTTGCTTGGCCTTTGGTGCTATTGTGAATCAAAGAGCCGGTGTTAGAAGAGGTAAAGAGAACAAAGGAAGTTCCTTTCTCAAAACCCTAACAGAGGCACACGAAGACGAAGGAGAGTCTAATGATGACTCTTGAAAGGCTGTTGCTTTTTATAGGCACAGTGATTCGTAAAGATACGCGGCGCTTGGCTCGACGCCTAATCACCGCCTGACGCGTGGACAGCGCTTTAAATGCAGCACGAAGTTTGCACGCCAAAAAGAGGATGTCCCCTCAACACAACAGGACACGTGGCAACATACTCATTGCACGGATTCGCATCCAACAGTCGCGTCTTCAACCCAAGAGACACGTCCCTTCGATGGACGCATCCTTTCCACTCAGCCAAAATCACGTCTACCTCATGGAGTAACAGTCGCGTTGTCATCCCTAAAGCAGTACTACCCCTGCGTCCACAGAACTGGCGTTCAGTCCTTACTTCTGCAATTCAGTTCAAAAGCGCACTGGCACAAGCAGACGACTGCCCACCTCTGGTTTAAAGTACACCAACGACAAACTCAAAGCATCGGAGAGGTTTAGACTGTGTATCTAGACACTCACCACGATCATTTCTGGCGGCTTCAAAGGGAGGGTACTAACCTTCTACTTCTAAAA
>JAVJIF010018598.1:0-77271 GCA_038442645.1 Agave tequilana
CCCAGGAGTAACAAAAGTTGAATACTTAAATTTAGTTTATTTTTGTATTGTAACTCTGAGTTATGCTCCAAAAGTAACAATGTCGGAAATATTAAGGAAATGCCAATTAACTGTGTAGAAATTCACTATTTTTTCGATTTTGAATTGTTAAGGACTTCTTTGCTAACATTTTCAAAGAATGCTGGATAGAACGAAGCAGAAATTGTTTGTCTGATGGATTTATGAAATATGTAAGTACATGACTTGGATGATTTACGCTTATGACTATAAAAGCATACGTGGTGAAGTGGATTGGTGTCATTACATCATAATATCACAGAATTTCTTCTTGTAATGTACTTATTACTCTTGCAGATTGTGAAGAGACACTTGTATCTATATGGCCTTTTGTTGTCCATTTAATATTAAGTGCTTATGTTTGAAGAATAATGTCGAGAAATTTATATATCTAGTGTCTCTTAAAACAACAACCCTTTTGGTGCACTCAATTACAGCTTGGAAATATAATTACTGTCTTGAGTTGCATATGGATTGCAAAAAGTTAATTTAGCTTTGAATCATCTACATTGTAGGTAGTACACAGGTTTAAATGCATTGTTCGAGCAGTGGCATCATGTCCTTGGCGAGGTGAAGACCTTTGCTCTCCTCTTGACGGACATTATCGAATTCGGTTGACTCTTGAAGACCCGACCGCAAGGGTTCATGCTTATATTTGCGGAGAAGATGGGGTACGGTGTTTGAACTCCTTTTTCCATTAGTAGAAAATGTAGAGACACTACATAACTAAATTAACTATGTTGTCATGTGTTAATATGACTTTTCAAGCTCAATAGTTTTGTACTCTGCCCATGTTGGACGATGATAGGTGAAATTTTTTGGAGGTAATCCACCAGTCGAGGAGTTGACCGAAAAGATGAGCAAGTTGCTTGGTATTACAGAAACTGGCAAGAAAGAGGCCAGCTGTACTTCCAGGAACCCGCCATGGATATGGTGCTCGTTAATGTCATATTATCTCGACGAAAGCAATCCATTGGGAAGTCGGAGGTATAGGATATTTGGCACCCAGCTAGTTGATTGAAGAAAAGTGTGTCTCAGATCTGCAGGAAAACACACTTTTTTGTGCATAGAACATGATATTTTGCGTATGCTGTACTCTTCTCCAAATGGGAGAACTGTGTTAAACTATAACCACTCTTTTAATGTTGCGAATTGATTATTTAGTCACGCCTTTTCCTCGAATTTTTTCGCTCGCTCTCTGAAGGTGAAGGTTAAAAGGGCACTGGTGTTTTATTTTCTCCTTTTATGTCGATAAGTCCTCATTACTTCGTTTTCCATCAGTCTTTATTATTAGCTCTTCCCTGTCTTGCATGCGTTTGTGTCTGGACATTACATGCATAGCAATTTGCTGCAGTGGTCTGGTTGCCTTCAGAAAATGAATCTTTTGAATGGGTGAGAAGAAATATACTGATCATTTTTCTTACCTTGGGGCAAACTGAATTTAAGAAGTACTGCAAAGGCACAGAAAATGAAGTGTCTACGGAAAAATGTACTAATATACTCTCACTATTGGATACTTTCAATTAAATACCCTCAACTTTATTTCTCTGGTACTCTAGTTTGTATTAATATCTCCTTTAACACCGTTAACTAAAGGGGTTTAATTACCAAGTTGCCCATTGGTTAGTATCTAAGTTTTTACTAATTCTCTCTTTTATGAAAGCTCACTATTATCTTCACCACCATTTTTCTACAATAATCTCCTTAGATTGAACACCTACGGCGACCGCTGCTCCTCAGGTTTTATTCTCGCAGACATGACAACTTAGACACGCCATCTCCCTCACCCTCTCTGGTAATCCCTTATAGCAACAAAAATATAACTTGGTGGGGATTTTTCACCATGAACGGTTGGACGCTCCCGATTGATCCTGTCAAAAACACAAAAAATGGAAGGACATCTTTCAAGTCAGTAGCACCGGTGCAGTGCCGGTCGAAGAACTTCGAGCGTGAGAATAAGTATCTTTATTTGAGGAAAATAGAGAATATTTGTGTATGGTGTTTTGGGGGTAATCAGAAGCTAACTTTTTCTCAATCGAGATCAAGGTGTATATACATGTTGGAGTCGTGAATGCAGATATTTTGGATCTCCATAACTGTATGATTTGCACGTTATAATTTTTTACATAACTGTCTAGATCATGCCGCTTGATTGTGGGATTATCACGCAGAGATTTCCGTTACCGTTTATGATAGCCCGCGTTGAATTAGAGGTGTTATAACGTTTTGAACGTGGGATGATCTGGCGGCGTAATGAATCGTGAATCGCGAAGATCCTGCTGCTAGGCTGTAATTGACATAGGAGCGACAATCTTGTCTCGAAAGTTGGGGCCCTCAACTAGCGGACGACATTGTCCGATTTGAGTATCCGTGGTGGACGATCTTAGATCGTTGTAGTGCCGGAAAGAGACCTGATGATCGTGAATTCGTGCAGATAGCTCAGAATGATTGTAAGCTTGGGATATAACCTGAGGCTTCTTCTTTGGGCCCATAGGGGGCATGTCGAGCTCATTGATTGCTCGGGATGTTTCTGACACAGTGGAACACGTGTCGCGATCTTGATGAGAGCAAAATCTGACTACTACAATCACCGAAGATCAATTTTTTATTTCCTCTGTCTATCTTCTTCTAATACTTAACCCCCTATGAATTCAAGAACCCATCCAACCTCACTTTTGTGCAATCATTTTTTTTATCAATCTAAATTCAAACTCTTAATCTCATTGAAAATCTCATGCCCAACTCAATACTCTTACCTGAATCTTGACCTAATTTACGAAATCTTAATTGAAGCCATTCTTGTCCAAACTCACATAACCCATCTTCATTCCATCATCATCGATGACTACAAAAGTCTTCACAACCACCTCTTTCAACGTAACCGTCTCCTTTACCAAGTTCTAGTCCATCACATGCACTTTCTCCGTCATTATTTCAAATATGAAATGAAACTAAAATCAAAAATAAAAATTAACTATCCAATGAAAGGTTTATCTTTTGAAAGGTTTATCTCCTTCAAGTATTTTTTTTTCATTTCTCATAATAAAATTAGGAGAAACCTTTTTTTTAATTAAAGAATAGAGAGATTTAGGGTTTCAATTGTTTATTTGATAGTTTAGAAATAAAAAAAGATAGAGAGGAAGAAAATGACACTTTGTAAATATAAGAATTACTTAAGAGAGATCGTGATAATACTCATGGCAATAGGATAAAAACCAAAGAGATTTGCATAGAATTTACCTCAATTTTAGTGCGCAAACAAAGAGGGCGGCTTGCGATCTCAAGTGCTGTATCCATATCAAGGAACCCTGATGCCACCATCCTTCTCAATACCTGATTTGTGAGGTTTTCCCCCTTCAAGAAATTGAAGTGTTAGCTTTGTATGAGGGAACACAATGTTTAGTAAATGCTAAATAAACTTATTACAGGCCTTAAGCCTATTTTATGCAATTCTCAATGGTAGAAAAATGTCGTAAAGCAGCATAGATTGATACTTAAAGATGAAAGATATTGTTGGGATTTGAGTCGAATAAACAATCTCACATCGACTAGATATGAGAAAGATCTTGGGTATATAAAGATTTGGGTTACTTCATCTGATAGGTTGACCTTTCAGAATGGAACCTCAAAGTCCTTTAATTGTTATAAGAACCATGTGATGTTCGATGTTGTTGATTCCCCAATTTAGAGCAAGAAGGAGGCAGTAGTAACAATGTTGGGCTGTGCGAGATATTTGACAGTGGTGCTCTTTTGCAATGAGCGTGCCGTTACCAACGCGATCATAATGATTTGAGGGCACTCCACCTAATACGTTTTACCTTTTAGGATGGAACTCCAATTGTCCCTCATGTTCCCTATGTAAATTTTGTTACCTTTTAGAATTGGCAAATGGACTTAGAAATTCAGGAGCCGGTAAAATCCCAGCGAGCAATGCAGATTCCCCTACATCAAGAAACTTAGGATGCTTTCCGAAATAAAACTGAGATGCTGGTTCAATCCCATACATCCCATGTCCCCAGTACGTCTGCAGGCAGCATAAACGCTTCCATCACAATTTTCACCATAGATGTATGATTTATTTGAAGTTTAAAGAATAGCATAGAAAAATAAATAGGATAATCAAATAGCATAAAGGAAAATACCAGATATAATACCTCACTCAAGTATGCATACATTATTTTCCTTTGGACATTCTCTTCTCCACTACTAATGACAGCATTACCTCCACAAATTTTCTCGAAAATTTTCGTTCAGCTGACAAAAATATTCTTCTTGTGAGCTGTGGAGCAAGAAAAAAGGAAGAAAATTAGTTTCCGAAAAAGAAATGATCAGTTAATATGTTTTCACTGTAAAATCATATTTAAAATGATTAGATGGTTGAGAATTTCACAGTGGCCTTTTCTTGGTTAACCTCAAGTTCATGCCCAAAGAAACGTCATATATCATTTAGGCATTGTGACAGTTCTTTATTCACCATCCAATCAACAAAGAAATTCCCATCAAATTTAAGATAGAATGAACATCCAAGTTATTGTAACATTTGATTTGTTCTTTGATTAGTTTAAGTGAAACTCGATGTATTCCGTCTATGTCGAGAACTATGCAATATATCTTGCCTGTTGAGTGATGGTGCTCCCACCGCCACCTTTTGGAAAATTGACAACAGCGCGGCCAATGCCATAAGGATCCACCCCGCAATGGGAGAAGAAGCGGCAGTCCTCAGAGGCCGTGACGGCCTGGATCACGTGAAGAGGGACCTGAGACAGCCTCGCCTCGGCCTTCTCTGCCACGTCAACGAGTTTCCTCCATCTCTCGGGGAAATCCGAAGGCAATGCATGCAGGTAGGAGAACAACGACAGTGAGCAATCCGAGACTGGAGGGATGGGCTTGAACACGCGAAAAGGAGTGAGAATGTGTTGTATCTTTTTCTTAGCTGTTGCTGTGAGGAAATTGTTGTTGTTGTTGTTGTTGTTGTTGTTGTTGTTGGGGGGTTGAGCTGCGGTGATTGAGAAAAGGGGAGTGAAGGAGAGAAGGGACATGATGGTGATGATGATACAGTGCTTAATTTGGTAGGAGCTTGGAGTTGTGGAACCTTGAATTATTGTTTGATGTAAGAGGAGATTTTTAATTTTGTGGTGAGCAGGAATTAGGGGAGACGTGTGTTTTAAACATGGGATCAGGGTGGGGTGGTTGGATGTGAATGGGAAGCAAGGATGGATAGATGCCAAGGTTTGGCATGTTTCATATGGTGGTCAGGCCGTGTGGGGAACACGCACACACACAGAGGGACATGGTACACAATGGGAGATGGATCCTCTCTATGTTCCCTTTTTTTTATTTGTTTATTTCGTGTAGCCAGATTCCTATTGGTTTGGTCCAATCCCACTAAAGGGATTCTAGGGATGGCTAATGGGGCGGGTCGACCCGCGTCGACCGGCCCCGCCTCGCCCTGTGCGACCCGTTTGAGTCGCACAGGGCAGGTTACGGGTCAACCCGCACCCGCCCCGTTTAGGGGCTGGTCAAAACGGGTTGACCCGTCCCGTGTAAACGGGACGAATCTGATTCGTCCCGTGACGAATCACGGGACGAATCGGGTCGGGGAAAATTTCACGACCCCCTTTTCTAATTTTTATTTTATGTCCAATATTATTATATGACTGTTAGAGAGAAAAATTAGTCTAAGGTCCTTAGATTTGTTTTTTATTTTTTTCAACCCTGAACGCCTCAAAAAAGGCCATTGTGGGTGAGAAAGAGGGTGCTACGTGGCACCCTCTTATTCACCCACAACGGCTCATTTTTGAGCCGTTGTATCTTTTAAAAAAAATTAAAAAAAACCCCTAACCTCTATAAATACCCTCCACTCTCATCCACTTTCATCTCACTTCACCTTAACCCTCTCTCTTCTATTATGAATCATTCTTATTTTCTTACAATTACAAATCTCTACCAACTTCCAGTCTAGTTTAATGGAGCCCAACTGGAGTACTGGCGGTTCCTCATCCGAAACCGGTGGTAGCTCTTCATCAACACACAATCCTTCATCTGCCGCACCTTACACCGATGCTGGCGGTAGCTCATCGTCAACATATGCTGCTTACCCACCATAAATTATGCTCCCCCAACATCCGCATTTGCTCCCTATCACAGTTCGTCAAGCTATGCAATTGACTACAATGGTTTTGCACCATATACACATATTGCATATGCCAGTGATAGTGGTACAGGTCGGCATTCTATTTCCTTCCCTCCTCAGTATTCCTCATATTCTCAACTTTTAATGTCAACATCACCAATGCACGCACAATCTCTGGCTCCTTTTTTTACTGAAATATAAGAACAACACGATACACAACCAGCACAGCATGATACTATAGCCAGAAACACAACAACCAACTAGCACAACCTCTAAAGTAAGAGCCAAAACTTCTCTAGTGTGGAACCATTTCGTAGAAAAAGTTGTTGAAGGTAGAAGAAAGGCAGAATGTAAGTACTGTCATCAACTATTTAATCATAAAGAAGGATATGGTACAGGTATTCTTAATAAACACTATGAAAAAAAGCATGCTAAAAGTCACGGTTTACCACCACAACAAGCACAAATATTAGCTGATTCAGGCACACTCTCCACTTGGAGATATAAGCCTGAAGTAAATAAACATATAAGTTAGCTGAATTTATTGTTCGAGCAGAACTTCCATTTTCTTTTACTGAATCAGATGCATTAGTTGATTATCTTAAATCTATTTTTGCTCCTGATTATAAGAGAATTAGCAGACAAACTATAACTAAAGAAATTGAAGATTTATTTGTAAATAGAAAAAATATTTTGAAGGCTCTTTTTATTAGTGATGCTAGAAAAATTTCATTAACTTCCGATATATGGGAAGCTCTTAATCTTATTCATTATTTATGTGTTACTGCTCACTTTATTGATGATAACTGGATTTTACAAAAACGTATTTTATCATTTTCTAAATTTTCTGAGAAACATTCTGCTACAAATGTAGCAAATTCAAATTTTCTTACTTGTAGAAATTATGGTATAGAAAATAAAATATTTTCTATTTCTTTTGATAATGCAAGTGAAAATAATGCTTCAATAAGACAATTGAAAACGGTATTAGATCCGATTTTAAATGGTAAACTTTTTCATGTTAGATGTGTTTGCCATATATTGAATTTATGTGTACAAGATGGTCTAAAAATCTTAGACAAATATATTTATAAAGTTAAATAAATTATTTTATATATAAAACACAGTGGACCTAGGAGACAATCTCTTAAAAGTTATTGCTGACAATGTGGATTGAAGGAAAAACTATTCCAACCAGATGTGAAAACTCGTTGGAATTTAAGCTACAATATGATTAAAGATTACCTTCCTTATAAACAAGCAATTCAATTTTTTACAGTAAATGAATGTTCATCTTGTTAGCGATGAAGAGTGAAAATTATATGAAATTTTTTGTACTTTTCTAAAAAAATTTGACACTGCCACAAAAGCACTTTCTGGTACATATTATCCTACATGTAACTTAGTTTTTTATAATCTTAATGAAATTGCTCAAGTATTTGCTGCATACAGAGATGATGACAGTCTTGAAGAGGCTATACATGATATGGAAGAAAAATTTAAAAATATTTTGAAAATATGCCTTTTTTATTTTACTTAGCTGCAATTATGGATCCTAGAATTAAAATAGATAATTTAAAACTTTTATTATTCAATTTTATTTTATGTTTAAATTATGAACAAGATGTAGATAAATTACTTTTAGAAATTAGATCTCTTTTAGAAGAAATGTACTCATTGTACAGAGATGAGTTATTTCCCCCTTCTTCTTCTGAATTTAGGACACCTACACCATCACAAACTTCTTCTATTAGTCTAGGTAAAAGATTATCTAATTTTAAAAGTTTTCTTTCCTCTAATACTAGAAAGAAACACTCTTCAGGAGCAGGTTCATTTGATAAACTTAATTTATATTTGAACACAATGCCTGCTAAAATAAATGAATATGATGATGAACCATGGGAAACATTTGATGTTTTGTCATGGTAGAAAGAACAGAGAAAACAATTTCCTGTTCTTTCTACCATGGCCCGAGATATACTGACACCTCCGGCCTCTACAGTAGCGTCCGAGAGCGCATTTTCTGCAGGTGGTAGAGTTTTGACACCCTGGAGGAGCAGGCTGACGCCGAAACACTTGGAAATGACTGTTTGCTTAAAGGACTGGTTCGACGCAGAAAGACGCACACAAGGAAAAGCTATTCTAGATGAAGAATTTGAACAGGACGATGATGAAGAGTAGAGAACCACCAGAGTTTTTTATGTACATTGTATGAGATGAGCATCAGAGTTTTTTATGTATATTATACGAGATGAGTTTTATGTACATTACATGTGATGAGCAGATTGGTATATGATTTTTTCATATTAATAAAATAATTTACCTTACAAAAAAACTTGTAATTAGTGAATATCAATTCTATTATTTTTTTTATAATTTTAGACAATTTTTTAAATTTTTTCCTCTTTTTTACTATTTTTTTCCCTAATTTCTTTATAACTTTAAATTTAAAAATTTAAGAAAATTTGAATTAAAAAATTAAAAATTGCCGAGACGGGTCCAACCCGTCTCGGCGAATCCGGGTAACGAATCGGGTCAGGACCCGGGTTTTCAACCCGTCTCGTCGAATCCGTGACGAGACGAGTCCAACCCGTCTCGTCACGGATTCGTTGGGCTGACGGGACGAATCAACCCGATTCGTCCCGTTAGTTAACCCTAAGGGATTCTGTTTGCTCTCTCTTGATTCATGTTCCACGCAGGGTCTCAAATGAACTAGCCGCTCACGAACAGCTCGGGTTTGATTCGATATTTAGCTCAATTATAGCTTGTTAGATGTGGTAAAGATTATCGCCACGAGCAATCGGACGGTTAATTCACACCACAAGCGAGATTAGGGAGTGGGAGTGAAATGCTGGTAAGTAAAACACAATACACACAAAAGGGGAGACATGATTTTTACGTGGAAACCCTTAACTTGAAAAAATCACGGGAGGAGGAGGAACTTCACTATAATTCTCTGGTTACAGAAAGTATAGTGATTTAAAAGGAGTGTACAGAGTTTGGATTTTGAGGGTTATCCCATTCCTTGTTGGGAGGGGGGAGGTCTATTTATTTTCCGCCGAGTTACTGGACTGGATGCCGATGATCGTGGGTGGGATCTAAACGTTTCCTACATTATAACGACAACGATCAATGATGCTGATTTGTTAGAATTGCATGCCGAAAAATCCTATCCATTATCCATAACTGCATGTGCTGAGGGGCATTACACGTTTTGAACGTGGAAGAGGACCGGGTTGCATAACTGACGGCGGAGATTTGGGATGATCTGTCACTAGAGCACAGATTGAGGGGCTCCAAAGTTTTCGGGTCAGAGGGACATTCAGGATGTTTGAGTAGTGGAATCTTCTGGGATGATTTATCTTCTGGATGAAGGACGGACTTCGGGATGATCTGGAGTGGCGGAAGCTGATGAATGGATGGAATGATGTGGAATTCTCAAAGGGGGTGCTCAGTTGCTTGATCACGCGTCACCATCTAAATAAGGGTCAATTTTTGACCACTACAGATGCCCCCACTCTTTCACTTGCCTGAGCCTGAGGAAGGAAAGCCGGAAGAGCTGAGTTGGCAGGAGATCCTTTAATACCTTGACTTCTTGATATCTGTGAGCTAGGGAGGATTTGAATCATAAATGCGAATCTTTTAGATGCACTTGGAGATTGTGTGGCTAATGGACAGCTGGTTTGTCAATCTATTAGGATCCTTAAAACTTGTAACTGACATCCCTTCAAATCACGGTTCCATGATGACTGAGATTGTGTGGCAGCGGCGGTTGATATCTTGCTGATTCAGTTGACCGAGAATTTTGAGACGTGTATTGACTTTTCGGGGATTATAAATTTGAATTGGAGACGGCTCGGTTCCTCCTCCTCCATTTATAAATAGGGTAAAGCATTCTGGGTGGAGATCGATTATATTTCTTCTTCAAGTGGTCTTGCTTCAAAGTTCTTTCTTCTCTATTTCGCTGTTGTGTCTTCCTTCTTGTAGAAAGAAAAAGAGAGGATGGAGATAGTGAGAATGATTTGCACAATATTTTAGTCGTTAAGATGAGCCTGTCACAATACTTCAGCCGTTATAACAGGGCTTTGCTATCAGGGAAGATATGGAGGGCTCCTGCTCCAACTCGGTTTGTTCGTCTGGTCTCTGACTTGCCCGGTTCATTTTCGATCTTGAGGTTTCTTTACTAACAGGTATACAAGATAGGAGTAGGGGCTGTCCTGGGCGGTTACGGAGGTGGAAGCGATTCCACGACAATCTTGCTTATCTTAGAGTCTTCATTCCGATCGGACACCACTACCTCACGCATGGAGTCTCCTTCCTTGTGGCGAGCAACATGAGGAGAATATAAGGGGTCTTTTTATAAGGATGTCACCAATAAAGCACTCCTTTCAGAGCTTTGACTCTTTCTCATAACAAAAGATCGGTGATGTGATATCTGTTGGCCCAAAGGCCCATCACTCTAGTTTTTATGATGATTAACTCATGTAGTTATAGTACTAATGATCTTTTATTTAAATCAGTCTCAGATATTTGATTAAGATCTTAGTAGGTGTTTAGTTTCAACAAAGGATTTAAAGTCAAAGTTTTGGAGCTAGCACGTATCGATTCAAGAGCTCGCGCATCAAGATTGCATCAAGTACTCAAGAGGAGTCTAGCTCATTGGATTAAGGTTTGGACCAAGTCAAGAAGGAGAAGAAGTTTCTCAAGTGAAGATTTTTCTGGAGAAGACTTGTGTCTAGGTTTGTTTGTAGTAAGATTTTATTTTTAGATAAAATATAAAGGATAGATTAGTTGGTGGATTGCTCAAGTACATATACACTCACACACAAGATTTATATATGTTTTCATAATAGAGTTTTCGTTTTGAAAAATACCGTTTGATTTTAAAGATTAAAAATATACTTGTGTTTTATCAAAACTTAATTTTAGAGCTTAATGTCAAAAACATAGATATTACATCATATATGTGTAGTAGATCATATTCATACACACTAAGCTTTAAAAGTGTTTAGAATATCTTGTTTTTGTATTTGAAAAAGTTTTGGAAAAATCGTTTTGAAAAAATACAGATTTTTATTTAATACAAAATTTCTATATTATAAAAATAGTTCAAAATGTTTGTAATATGTTTTGATTTTTTCTCAAACATGTTTGTATTTCAAAGTATATCAATGAACTTATTTTTGTAGATTTTATGAGAATTATGGGATCTTATTAATGATAAAAAGACCATGTTTTAAATCCCTAAAATGATGGACTGGCCTTCTGCCGGTCGACCGAACCAGAAGTCGGTCGACCTGGCGATCGACTGATATGCACAAATGTGCACAGCCAAGGGCTGGTCGACCGTACGGTCGACCGCCAGAGAGCCTCTGCTCTCTCTGGAAATGGCCCGGTCGACCGGCCGGTCGACCGCGGGGTCATTTGCCAGTTTATGGTCGACCGGCCGGTCGACCGCTGGCACAACGGTCAGAAATCTGACCGTTGGCCGGTCGACCGGGTGGTCGACCGACAGCAGCCAGACCTGCTGAGTTGGCCTCCAACGGCCACATTTTAGAAGCCTATAAAAGGGGCTTCTCTTGGACTGTTTTAAATAAGATTTGAAGTGGGTTTTCAAGCAAGTTTTTAATACATCTTTTAGTGTTTATCTCCTCTTATTTTTAGAGCCAATATTTTCATATCAAAAGGAGAGTTTTTCAAGAGTTTTTGAAAATAGATTTCTTGAGTTTTCACCACAAATTCTATCCAGGTTTTTCTCGCAAATACTTGAGCTATCCATTGCTACATCAATCCTATAGGGATCTTATTGTGAGAGAGTTTTAGTTGATTAAAGTGTTTAGATCACCAAAGTGTTCTACATTGTATTTGAGGAGGCGGACTTGCGGGTTCGCATTGTTTTGAGTTCTAATGAGAGCTCGGTGTAGAGGTCCAGCCTCGGCAAGCTAATGTGCTTGCGGTGTGTAGTTCTTGCTGGAATAAGAGAGGGACTATGAGTCCAAGGAGTTCTAGTGTGAAATCGTTGTAGGTGTTGCGGCACCGAGTAATCCCGTGGGATCGTTTATAGTGAAAATCCTTCATAGTGTTGAAGGCGGGGACGTAGAGTAAGGGTGCTTGAACCTCAAAACAAATCTCCTGTGTTTGCGATTGCTCTCTCTATTTCTCACTTGTGTTATATCTTGCATACTAACATTACTTATTTCTTTATATGCTTGATATATCTTGTGCTTAATTGTTATATGCTTGGGGATTGTTTTCTCACACTTGTATTCAACCAAGAGAGCTATAGCGGCACCTCAACTCTTATCTAGAGGAATCTTGAGGAGATAGTCAAGAGCCCTTCACCGGGAATTCGGCTACACTCTTGCGTTATACTTGTTGTGTTTAGCTTAATAGTTTTTAGTTTGCATAAATAGTTTTAATTCCCCATTAATTCATCATTAGATTAGTTAGTCACCTATTCACCCCCCATCTAGGTGATTTCAATTGGTATCAGAGCCTCGTGCTCTTAATTTGGGTCTAACAACGTAGAGTTAAAGATCTTATTTTTGGCTAATCACAATATTTATACACACACATGGATTTCATGTCACCTCCCACTTCTAATATTCTTAACATCCAAACTTGGAAGGTTACGATGTCATTGTACCTCAAAGCCTTAGGGATTCATGTTTATTTTGTCACTATTAAAGATTTCTATTGTTTAAATGGCAAAAATCTTGAGGCTAATGCATAAGCCATCTATACTCTAAAGTCAACCCTAAATGATGAATATGTATCTAGGGATTCTAACTTTGATTCAGCTTTTGTAGTATAGAACACTATAGTCTCCCTTGGCGAACAAGAACAATACTATGTGGGGAGCAACTTGGATGATGGAAGTGATGCTTCCAACTTGTGCTACATGGTCCAAGGGGATAACCCCCTTGAGGTAAATTCCGAATCCGAGCTAAAAGAAGATATTAACATGTCTTATGATGAGCTTGAATCTTTTTGTCAACAACTTCTTGAAAAATATGATTTGCTTAAAAAGGATAATAATAAATTGAAAAAGAACAACACTTCTATGATAAAAGAAAATGACTCTATTAAAAATAAATTGGAATGCATTTCAAAAGAAAACAATTTTTTGAAAAAGGATAATATTTCCTTGACTTCTAAATTAAATGATACTTGTGAAGAAAATACTACTTTGAAAAATAAAATTATTTTGGTGGAAAAAGAAAAAGAAATCATTTTGGAAGAAAATAACTCTTTGAAAAGAAAATTTGTTTCAAAGTAAAAAGAAAATATTTCTAAAAAGAAAAGGGTTGTTGATTCTCATTCTCACCATGCTTTTCACGCAACCATTGATAAAAATGAGATTCAATTTTTGAAAAATAGAATAAATTGTTTGAGCTAAACTTTGAGTAATTGTGCATTTAATCATAATAGATTGGAAACCTTATTTCAAAAGAAACAAACTCCACATGTACATGCACATCATCCACATAACCCATATGCACATTTTGCCCATCATGATCACACTCACTCTCATGTGCATTCTAGAGTGTACAAATGTACACATTACGGTCACAAAGGCCATTTAGCAAAATTTTATTTTGATAAGATAAACCATATTAATTTTGCATATAAAAATATTTGGGTTTCAAATAATACTAACCCCTGTGGACCCAAAAGAAAATGTGTACCAAAATCTCCACCTCTTGTATTTAATGTAGGTGTGAGCTCTCATAGACGTGAGAGGATTGGTGCCTTGGTGCTGGATGCATGGCTAGATGGACATACAATTGATGCACCGCTATTAAGAAAGTTTGGTGGGAGGATTACCAGGGTTTGGAGAGATAGAGATGTGCCCTTATGGTTTGATAACTATCTCTAAACTCTTTTTTATTTACATGCTTTTACATAGATAATATTTTTTAGCATGTTTTTGTACTTCATGTTTTTGTGCTTTCAGGAGATGAATGCTTGTTTAGATGAAGCTTTCATTAAAACTTGTGTCTATATTTGTACAAGTAGTGAGCAACATTTGATTCTTATATGTTTGTATTTTATTGCTCATTTGTACTCATTACATGTACATGTATAGCTTAATTTTGATGATTCGTGCATTTTAACTTGTTTTCCCTATTCTTATGTATGTTTTGCTTCATGTATATGTTATTCTTGTTTAAAACTAATAAATATACATGTATACCCTTGAGTCTCTTGCCCTCATGCAAATTATATCATAGACTCATTTATGTTTAGGATATGTATGTATATTATTAGTTTTGATACATATACCTTGAAGTTTGTTTTTAAATGAAAAAATGAACTTTCACGATTTTCATATGTTTGACATTTTGAGCCTCATTGACTATTTTTCATGATTATTCTAATCACATAACCTTTGTACACTCACATTATTTTTATTTACTCATGATTTTATTTTATGAGCACATTTTTGAGTTTTATAGATTTCGAGTGTCAATTTTTGTGTATTTAGTATGATTCATGAGATATATATGTTTTGCTTTTATATTTGAAGGATCTTTAACTAGTTTTTCAAAAATTATTTTAAACTAGCTATTTATTCTTTATTTGGTAGCGTTTTCAAAATACAACTATTTTCAAATCTTACTTTTGAAAACTTCTACCCTTTAAGGGCCGATGGATGGAGGACCATGTCTTGTATGCTCAAATTTAATATCTTTTATCATGTGCATGAATAGGGTGGTTAGGTATGATTTATACACATGAACTTCATGAAATTCTATTTTTGTTTACTCATATATGTTTTCTTATATATGTATACTTCAAATTTCAATTAATATCAATTTCTATTGGTATTTTCATTTTCATACATATATATGATTTGATTGTAGTTGATTTATAATATCCTTATATGTTTAAAGCACAAATTATGTTTATGCTAAGCTTGACTTAAATCTTATTTTCAATTGGTATTTTAATAAGTTTATGCATTATTTTCAATTGGTATTTCAATTGGTATCAATATACTTCATATTTTACCTTTTAATTGATATCAAATTTATAATATACTTCAATTCGTATCAATATGTTTCAATTTCAATTAGGTTTCGATTTCAATTGGTATCAAAAATGTTTTACCTTTTATTTGGTATCAAAATTTACCATATATTTCAATTGGTATCAAAATATAAAATATTTTACCTTCATTGGTATCTAACTTTACAAATGTTTCAATTTTGATTGGTATCAAATATTTTCAATTTCAATAGGTATCAAAAATCTTGTGATATCTCAAAATTTTGTTTACTTACAAGTGGCATCTCAAAATTTGATTTAAGAAAATTCAACCTTTTGTCTTTAAAGTGGATTCTAAATGTTTTGATATGTTTGCCTATATGCAAGGGGAGCTTAACATCTCTTCTATATATAGATTCATGTTCTGTGTATCTTATATTGAGGTGCATGACATCTCTTCTTTATGTTGTACACATGTGTAGGGGAGCTTCACATCTCCACATATGCATTGTATATTATGCTTTATGTGAGTTAGGGTTTTGTCATCCATTCTTCATGTAATGCATGTATGCAGGAGAGCTAACTTAACTTCTTCCTCTTCATGAATGTATATCGCATATACATCCTTATTGTTGATTTTTTTTCACCCCTTTGTTGATGATTGAAAAAAAAAGGGGAGAATGATTTTGAGTTTATATATGAATTTTATTTTATCTTTATACAAAAAGGAGGAGAATGATTATGTTTATACAAAAAAGGGGCGAAGGTTTTTGGGAAAAAGATTTTTTGATTTATGCATGTTTCTCTCACCTTGTTTATGCATATATATTTGTTTAGTTTTATGCATTTCATTGAATATCTATTTATTTATTGTTATGCAAGAGTTAAGGGGAGCTTCTATGAAGCTTAACTTTAATCCATACATATATAACTCCATGAGTTTTGTCATCATCAAAAAGGGGGAGATTGTTGGCCCAAAGGCCCATCACTCTAGTTTTGATGATGATTAACTTATGTAGTTATAGTACTAATGATCTTGTGTTTAAATTAGTCTAAGATATTTGCTCAAGATCTTAGTAGGTGTTTAGCTTCAACAAAGGATTTAAAGTCAAGTTTTGGAGCTAGCACGTGTCGATTCAAGAGCTCGCGCATCAAGATTGCATCAAAACTCAAGAGGAGTCTAGCTCATTGGATCAAGGTTTGGACCAAGTCAAGAAGGAGAAGAAGTTTCTCAAGTGAAGATTTTTCAAGAGAAGACTTATGTCTAGATTTGTTTGTAGTAAGATTTTATTTTTAGATAAAATGTAAATGATAGATTAGTTGGTGGATTGCTCAATTACATATACACTCACACAAAAGATTTATCATAATAGAGTTTTCGTTTTAGAAAATACCAGTTTATTTTTAAAGGTTAAAAATATACTCGTTTTTTATCAAAACTTATTTTTAGAGCTTAATTTCAAAAACATAGATATTACATCATATATATGTAGTGGATCATATCCATACACACTGAGCTTTAAAAGTGTTTAGAATATCTTGTTTCGTATTTGGAAAAGTTTTGAAAAATCGTTTTGAAAAAATACAGATTTTTGTTTAAGGCAAAACTTCTATATTACAAAAATAGTTCAAAATATTTGTAATATATTTTTATTTTTACTCAAACATGTTTGTATTTCAAAGTATATCAATGAACTTATTTTTGTAGATTTTATGAGAATTTATGGGATTTTATTAAAGATAAAAAGACTATGTTTTAAATCCCTAAAATGATGAACTGGCCTTCTGCCGGCCGACCGGCCGGTCGACCGAGCCAGAAGTCGGTTGACCGGCCGGTCTACCGATGTGCACAAACGTGCACGGCCAAGTGGCGGTCGACTACACGGTCGACCGCCAGAGAGCCTTTGCTCTCTGGAAATGGCCCGGTCGACTGGGCAGTCGACCGCTGGGTCATTTGCCAGTTTACGGTCGACCGGCCGGTCGAACGCTGGCACAACAGTCAGAAATATGACCGTTGGCCGGTCGACCGGGCGGTCGACCGACAGCAGGCAGACCTGCTGAGTTAGCCTCAAACGACCACATTTTTAAAGCCTATAAAAGGGGCTTCTCTTGGACTGTTTTAAATAAGATTTGAAGTGGATTTTCAAGCTAGTTTTTGATACATCTTTTAGTGTTTATCTCCACTTATTTTTAGAGCCAATATTTTCATATCAAAAGGAGAGTTTTTCAAGAGTGTTTTGAAAAGAAATTTCTTGAGTTTTTCACCATAAATTCTATCCAAGTTTTTCTCACAAATACTTGAGCTATCCATTGCTACATCAATCCAACAGGGATCTTAATTGTTAGAGAGTTTTAAGTGATCAAAGTGTTTAGATCACTAAAGTGTTCTACATTGTATTTGAGGAGGCGGACTTGCGGGTTCGCGTTGTTTCGAGTTCTAGTGAGAGCTCGGTGTAGAGGTGCGACCTCGGCAAGCTAGTATGCTTGCTGTGTGTAGTTCTTGCGGGAACAAGAGAGGGACTAGTGAGTCCAAGGAGTTCTAGTGTGAACTCGTTGTAGGTGTTGCGGCACCGAGTGATCCGGTGGGATCGTTTATAGTGGAAATCTTTCATAGTGTTGAAGGCGGGGACATAGAGCAAGGGTGCTCGAATCTCAAAACAAATCTCCTGTGTTTGCGATTGCTCTCTCTATCTCTCACTTGTGCTTATATCTTGCATGCTAACATTGCTTATTTCTTTATATGCTTGATATATCTTATGCTTAATTGTTATATGCTTGGGGATTGTTTGCTCACACTTGTATTCAACCAAGAGAGCCATAGCGACACCTCAACTCTTATCTAGAAGAATCTTGAGGAGATAGTCCAGAACCCTTCACCGGGAATTCAGCTACACTCTTGTGTTATACTTGTTGTGTTTAGCTTAATAGTTTTTAGTTTGCACAAATAGTTTTAATTCCGCATTAATTCATCATTAGATTAGCTAGTCACCTATTCACCCCCATCTAGGTGATTTCAATTGGTATCAGAGCCTCGTGCTCTTGATTTGGGTCTAACAACCTAGAGTTAAAGATCTTATTTTTGGCTAATCACAATATTTATACACACACATGAATTTCATGCCACCTTCCACTTTTGATATTCTTAACATCCAAACTTAGAAGGTTAAGATGTCATTGTGCCTCAAAGCCTTAGGGATTCATGTTTATTTGCCACTATTAAAGATTGATATTGTTTAAATGGCAAAAATCTTGAGGCTAATGCAAAAGCCATCCATGCTCTAAAGTCAACCCTAAATGATGAATATTTATCTAGGGTTTCTAACTTTGATTCGACTTTTATAGTATGGAACACTATAGTCTCTCTTGGCGAACAAGAGCAATGCTATGCAGGGAGCAACTCGGATGATGGAAGTGATGCTTCCAACTTGTGCTACATGGTCCAAGGGGATCACCCCCTTGAGGTAAATTCTGAATCCGAGCTAGAAGAAAATATTGACATGTCTTATGATGAGTTTGAATCTTTTTGTCAACAACTTCTTGAAAAATATAATTTGCTTAAAAAGAATAATAATAAATTGAAAAAGGACAACACTTTTTTGATAAAAGAAAATGACTATTAAAAATAAATTGGAATGCATTTTAAAAGAAAACGAATTTTTGAAAAAGGATAATATATCTTTGACTTCTAAATTAAATGATATTCGTGAAGGAAATACTACTTTGAAAAATAAAATTATTTTGGTGGAAAAAGAAAATGAAATCATTTTGGAAGAAAATGACTCTTTGAAAAGAAAAATTGTTTCAAAGGAAAAAAAATATTTCTAAAAAGAAAAGGGTTGTTGATTCTCATTCTCACCATACTTTTCATGCAACCATTGATAAAAATGAGATTCAATTTTTAAAAAATAGAATAAATTGTTTGAGCTCAACTTTGAGCAATTGTGCATTTAATCATAATAGATTAGAAACCTTATTTTAAAAGAAACTAGCTCATGTACATGCACATCATCCACGGCACACATATGCACATTTTGCCCATCATGATCACACTCACTCTCATGTGCATTTTAAAGTGTACAAATGTACACATTGCGGCCGCAAAGGCCATTTAGCAAAATTTTGTTTTGATAAGATAAACCATATTAATTTTACTTATAAAAATGTTTGGGTTCCAAATAATACTAACCCCGTGGACCCAGAAGAAAATGGGTACTAAAGTCTCCACCTCTTGTGTTTAATGTAGATGTGGGCTCTCACATGACGTGAGAGGATTGGTGCCTTGGTGGTGGATACATGGGCTAGATGGACATATAATTGATGCACTACTATCAAGGAAGTTTGGTGGGAGGACCACCGGGGTTTGGGAGAGATAGAGTTGTGCCTTTATGGTTTGGTAACTATCTCTAAACTCTTTTTTGTTTACATGCTTTTACATAGATAATATTTTTTAGCATGTCTTTGTGCTTCATGTTTTTGTGCTTTCATGAGGTGAATGCATGTTTAGATGTAACTTTCATTAAAACTTGTGTCTATATTTGTACAAGTAGTGAGCAACATTTGATTCTTATATGTTTGTATTTTATTGCTCATTTGTACTTATTACATGTACATGTATAGCCTAGTTTTTATGATTCGTGCATTTTAACTTATTTTCCCTATTCTTATGCATGTTTTGCTTCATGTATATGTTATTCTTGTCTAAAACTAATAAATATACATATATACCCTTGAGTCTCTTGCCCTCCTACAAATTATATCATAGACTCTTTTATGTTTAGGATATGTATGTATATAGTTAGTTTTGATACATATACCTTGAAGTTTGTTTTTAAATGAAAAATGAACTTTCACGATTTTCATATGTTTGATATTTTTGAGCCTCATTGACTATTTTTCATGATTATGCTAATCACATAATCTTTGTACACTCACATTATTTTTGTTTACTCATGATTTTGTTTCATGAGCACATTTTTGAGCTTTATAGATTTCGAGTGTCAATTTTTGTGTATTTAGTATGATTCATGAGATATATATGTTTTACTTTTATGTTTGAAGGATCTTTAACTAGTTTTTCAAAATTACTTTAAACTAGTTATATATTCTTCATTTGGTAGTGTTTTCAAAATACAACTATTTTCAAATCTTACTTTTGAAAACTTCTACTCTTTAAGGGCGGATAGATGGTGACCATGCCTTATATGCTCAAATTTAATATCTTTTATCATGTGCATGAATAGGGTGGTTAGGTATGAGTTATACACATGAACTTCATGAAATTCTATTTTTGTATACTCATATATGTTTTCTTATATATGTATGCTTCAAATTTCAATTAATATCAATTTCTATTAGTATTTTCATTTTCATACATATATATAGTTTGATTGTGCTTGATTTACAATATCCTTACATGTTTAAAGTACAAATTATGTTTATGCTAAGTATGACTTAAATCTTATTTTCAATTGGTATTTTAATGAGTTTATGCATTATTTTCAATTGGTATCAATATACTTCATATTTTACCTTTTAATTGATATCAAAATTTACAATATACTTCAATTCGTATCAATATGTTTCAATTTCAATTGGGTTTCGATTTCAATTGGTATCAAAATGTTTTACCATTTATTTAGTATCAAAATATACCATATATTTCAATTGGTATCAAAATATAAAATATTTTACTTTCATTGGTATCTAACTTTACAAATATTTCAATTTCAATTGGTATAAAAAATTTTCAATTTCAATAGGTATCAAAAATCTTGTGATATCTCAAAATTTTGTTTACTTACAAGTGGTATCTCAAAATTTGATTTAAGAAAATTCAACCTTTTGTCTTTAAAGTGGATTCTAAAAATGTTTTGATATGTTTGCCTATATGCAAGGGGAGCTTAACATCTCTTTTATATATAGATTCATGTTCAGTGTATCTTATATTGAAGAGCTTAACATCTCTTCTTTATGTGGTACACGTGTGTAGGGGGAGCTTCACATCTCCACTTATGCATTATATATTATGCTTTATGTGAGTTAAGGTTTTGTCATCCCTTCTTCATGTAATGCATGTATGCAGGGAAACTAATTTAACGTCTTCCTCTTCGTAAATGTATGTCACATATACATCCTTATTGTTGATTTATTTTTCACGCCTTTGTTGATGATTGACAAAAATGGGGAGAATGATTTTGAGTTTATATATGCATTTTATTTTATGTTTATACAAAAAGGAGGAGAATGATTATGTTTATACAAAAAGGGGAGAAAGTTTTTGGAAAATTTTTTTTTGATTTATGCATGTTTCTCTCACCTTGTTTATGCATATATATTTATTTAGTTTTATGCACTTAATTGAATATCCATTTGTTTATTGTTATGTATGAGTTAAGGGGAGCTTCTATGAAGCTTAACTTTAATCCATGCATATAACTCCATGAGTTTTGTCATCATCAAAAAGGGGGAGAATGTTGGCCAAAAGACCTATCACTCTAGTTTTGATGATGATTAACTCATATAGTTATTGTATTAATGATCTTGTGTTTAAATTAGTCTCAGATATTTGATCAAGATCTTAGCAGGTGTTTACCTTCAACGAAGGATTTAAAGTCAAGTTTTGGAGCTAGCGCGTGTCGATTCAAGAGCTCGCACATCAAGATTGCATCAAATACTCAAGAGGAGTCTAGCTTATTGGATCAAGGTTTGGACCAAGTCAAGAAGGAGAAGAAGTTTCTCAAGTGAAGATTTTCAAGAGAAGACTTGTGATTAGGTTTGTTTGTAGTAAGATTTTATTTTTAGATAAAATGTAAAGGATAGATTAGTTGGTGGATTGCTCAAGAACATATACACTCACACACAAGATTTATCATAATAGGGTTTTCGTTTTAGAAAATACCGGTTTGATTTTTAAAGATTAAAAATATACTTGTGTTTTATCAAAACTTATTTTTAGAGCTTAATGTCAAAAAAATAGATATTACATCATATATATGTAGTGGATCATATCCATACACACTAAGCTTTAAAAGTGTTTAGAATATCTTGTTTTGTATTTGGAAAAGTTTTGAAAAAATCGTTTTGAAAAAATACAGATTTTTGTTTAAGGCAAAAGTTCTATATTACAAAAATAGTTCAAAATGTTTGTAATATGCTTTGATTTTTACTCAAACATCTTTGTATTTCAAAGTATATCAATGAACTTATTTTTGTAGATTTTATGAGAATTTATGAGATTTTATTAAAGATAAAAAGACTATATTTTAAATCCCTAAAATGATGGACTGGCCTTCTGCCGGCCGATCGGCCGGTCGACCGAGCCAGAAGACGGTCGACCGGACGGTCGACTGATGTGCACAAACGTGCACGGCCAAGGGGCGGTCGACTGTACGGTCGACCGCCAGAGAGCCTCTGCTCTCTGGAAATGGCCCGGTGGACCGGGCGGTCGACCGCCGGGTCATTTGCCAGTTTACGGTCGAGCGGCCGGTCGACTGCTGGCACAACGGTTAAAAATCTGACCGTTGGTCGGTCGACCGGGCGGTCGACCGACAGTAGGCAGACCTGCTGAGTTGGCCTCCAACGGCCACATGTTTGAAGCTTATAAAAGGGGCTTCACTTGGACTGTTTTAAATAAGATTTGAAGTGGGTTTTCAAGCTAGTTTTTGATACATCTTTTAGTGTTTATCTCCACCTGTTTTAGAGCCAAATATTTCCATATCGGAAAGAGAGTTTTTTTAAGAGTGTTTTAAAAAGAGATTTCTTGAGTTTCTCACTACAAATTCTATCCAAGTTTTTCTCACAAATACTTGAGCTATCCATTGCTATATCAATCCTATAGGGATCTTTATTGTGAGAGAGTTTTAGGTGATCAAAGTGTTTAGATTACCAAAGTGTTCTACATTGTATTTGAGGAGGCGGACTTATAGGTTCGCGTTGTTTCGAGTTCTAGTGAGAGCTCGGTGTACAGGTGCGACCTCGACAAGCTAGTGTGCTTGTGGTGTGTAGTTCTTGCGGGAACAAGAGAGGGACTAGTGAGTCCAATGAGTTCTAGTGTGAACTCGTTGTAAGTATTACGACACCGAGTGATCCGGTGGGATTGTTCATAGTGAAAATCCTTCATAGTGTTGAAGGTGGGAACATAGAGCGAGGGTGCTCGACCCTCAAAACAAATCTTTCGTGTTTGTGATTGCTCTCTCTATCTCTCAGTTGTGCTTATATCTTACATGCTAACATTGCTTATTTCTTTATATGCTTGAATAGCTTATGCTTAATTGTTATATGCTTGGGGATTATTTGCTCACACTTGTATTCAACCAAGAGAGCCATAGCGGCACCTCAACTCTTATCTAGAGGAATTTTGAGGAGATAGTCCAGAGCCCTTCACCGGCAATTCGGCTACGCTCTTGTGTTATACTTGTTGTGTTTAGCTTAATAGTTTTTAGTTTGCATAAATAATTTTAATTCTGCATTAATTCATCATTAGATTACCTAGTCACCTATTCACCCCCCTCTAGGTGATTTCAATATCATCACTGGTCTGTGTGTCTTGCCGGAGTCCGTCTGGCTTCCTTGGATGCGTGTTCTAGATGGAGAGGAGAAGGTCCCTCATCTGAAGGATCTCTTGCTTTTGTGAAGGAACCTCTCTGAGCTTCTTCTGGGGTCTTCTGGGAAGTGGTATAAGCAAGGAGACTGTGCCTTCTGACGGATGTTCTCCGAAGGATATGTTCTCGGAGTTTAGCAGTGAAGCTGGACGTAGCGGTAGGATGGAGAGATCGGATCAGATCATTTGTATTTCTTTTCAAAAAGTATAAACACAGAGTTGTTATGGAGTGTTGTATTTCTTCTTGTTAGATGTAATTAAATATGTATTGATGGAATAGTTTTTGGAGTAAAACATATATAAATGCCTTTAGAATGAAAATATTTATTTAGATCTTGCCTGGCTCGCTTTACTATTGGCTTTTCGGAATTGATATGATCTTGCCTCTTTGGATTGCTGGTCTCTATTATCGGTGTGGTTGGTTCGTTTTGGGAGTGATTTGACAAGCTTGCGGTGTTGTTTTTGAGTGAAAGTAGTCCTATCAGCAGTACCTACAAGTTCATGGCCTCCGAGTGCGAGAAATCTCAACAATAGAGTAGGGAATTTGGTAGGCCACTGTGTGGGAGAAATCTCAGAGCAGAGTAGGGATTCCGAGTGAGGAAAATCCCAGCAGCAGAGTTGGGCCTCCTTGTGGGGGATATCCCAGCAGCAGATTCGGGCTCGTGGGCTATCGTTTGTGTTTCTCACTCATTAGAGGAAAAGTACCAAGGTTACAAACGCCTATTGACCCAAGATAGAGGAATCTTGCGCACATAAGCATGCAATGAAATAACTTAAATTAAACGTTAAATGCAGCACAATAGAGCAAATGAAAGACGTAAATTAAATAGATTGGCCTGACAAGACTAGTATGCTCAGCTTCTAATCAGATGAACTAGTATATTGAGGGGAAAATCCAAACAAGAAAACCCTCGTGTATATGCCATATGTCTCATGCGGTTATAGGCTAAACATGCACAACCATATAGACCCGGATGAGTAATACATGCAAACATTCACAAAGGTGGTGTTCAGATAATAACTGGGCGATTTGCCTTTCCAGTATGTTTGATGTCTCTATCCTCTAATAACATAAAACTATTACATCAAGGAGAGAAGGGACATGATAGTGATGGTGGATGATGATACAATGCTTAATTTGGTAGGAGTTTGGAGCTGTGGAACTTCAATTATTGCTTGATGTAAGAGGAGATTTTTATTTTTGTGGTGAGCAGGAATTAGAGGAGACTTGTGTTTTAAACATGGGAGCAGGGTGGGGTGTTTGGATGTGAATGAGAAGCAAGGATGGATAGATGCCAAGGTTTGGCATGTTCCAAAGGGTGGTCAGGCCGTGCGGGGAAAACGCACACATAGGGACATGGTACACAATGGGAGATGGATCCTCTATTTTTTTTATTTGTTTATTTCGTGTAGCTAGATTCCTATTGGTCCAATCCCACTAAAGGGACCATGTTTGCTCGCTCTTGATTCATGTTTCGCACAGGGGTGTCAAACGAACTCGCCGCTCACAAACAGTTCGGCTTTGATTCGATATTTAGCTCGATCATAGCTTGTTAGATGTGGTGAAGATTTTTGCCACGGGTGATCGGACAGTCAATTTACACAAGCGAGATTAGGGAGTGAGAGTGAAATGCGGGTAAGTAAAACATAATACACACAAAATGAGAGACATGATTTTTACGTGAAAACCCTTAACTTGAAAAAATCACGGGAGGGAGGAGAAACTTCACTATAATTCTCTGGTTACAGGAAGTACAGTGATTTAAAAAGAGTGTCCAGAGTTTGGATTTTCAGGGTTCTCCCCTTCTTGTTGGGGGGGGGGGGGGAGAGGTCTATTTATTTTTCACCGAGTTGTTAGACTGGATGTCGGTGATCGTGGGTGGGATCTGCACGTTTCATATATTAGAACAACAACGATTAGTGATGCTGATTTGTTGGAATTGCATGCTGAAAATTCCTATCCACTATCTGAAAAATCCTATCCACTATCCATAACTGCTCGTGCTGAGGGGCATTACACGTTATGAACGTGGAAGGGGATCAGGTTCCATAACTGACAGCGAAGATTTGGGATGATCTGTGACTAGAGCTCGAATTGAGGGGCTCCATAGTTTTTGGGTGAGAGGGAGATTCAGGATGTTCAGGTAGTGGAATCTTTCGGGATGATTTATCTTCTGGATGGAGGACGGACTTTGGGATGATCTGGAGTGGCGGAAGCTGATGAACGGATGGAATGATGTGGAAGTCTCGAAGGGGGGTACTCAGTTCCTTGATTACGCGTCACCATCTAGATGAGGGTCAATTTTTGACCACTACAGATGCCCCCACTCTTCACTTGTCGGAACCTGCAGAAGGAAAGCTGAAAGAGCAGTGTTGACAGGAGATCCTTTAATGCCTTGACTTCTTGATATCTGTGTGGGGAGGATTTAGATCATAAATGCGAATCTTTTAGATGCACTTGGAGATTGTGTGGCTAGTGGACAGCTGGCCTGTCAATCGATTAGAATCCTTAAAGCTTGTAACTAACATCTCTTCGAATCATGGTGCCATGATGACTGAGATTGTGTAGCAGCGGGGGTTAATCTCTTGCTGATTCAGTTGACCTAAAATCTTGAGATGTGGATTGACTTTTCGGGGATTATGAATTTGAATTGGAGATAGTTCAGTTCCTCCTCCTCTATTTATAAATAGGGTAAAACCTTCAGGGTAGAGATAGATTATATTTTCTTCTTCAAGAGGTCTTGCTTTAAAGTTCTTTCTTCTCTGTTTCGCTGCCTAATCTTCCTTCTTGGAGGACAGAAAAGGAGAGGATGGAGGTAGTGAGAATGATTGGCGTAATATGTCAGTCGTTGTGATGATCCTGTCATAATAGGTCAGTCGTTATAACAGGGCTCTGCTATCAGGGGAGATATGGAGGGCTCCTGCTCCAACTCGGTTTGTTCGTCTTCTCTGACTTGCCCGGTTCAGTTCTGATCTGGAGGTTTGGAGTCCTTCTTTACTAATAGGTATACAAGATAGGAGTAGGGGCTGTCCTGGGCAGTTACGGAGGTAGAAGCGATTCCATGACGATCTTGCTTATCTTAGAGTCTTAGTTCCGATCGGACACCGTTGCCTTACGCATGGAGTCTCCTTCCTTGTGGTGAGCAACAAGAGGAGAATATGAGGGGTGTTTTTATAAGGACATCACCAATAAAGCAACCCTTTCAGAGCTTCAACTCTTCCTTACAACAAAGGGTCGGTGATATGATATCATCACTAGTTTGTGTCTCTTACTGGAGTCCGTCTGGCTTCCTTGGAGGCGTGTTCTAGATGAAAAGGAGAAGGTCCCTCATCTGAAGAAGCTCTTGCTTTTGTGAAGGAACCTCTTGGAGCTTCTTTTGGGGTCTTTTGGGAAGTGGTGTGAGCCTTCTGACGGATATTCTCCGAAGGATATGTTCTCGAAGTTCAGAGGTGAAGCTAGACATAGTGGCAGGATGGAGAGATCGGATCTGGATCATCTGTATTTCTTTTCAAAAAAGTATAAACTTAGAACTGTAATGGAGTGTTGTATTAGTTCTTGTTAGATGTGATCAAATATGTATTGATGGAAAGATTTTTTTTTGAGTAAAACGTATATAAATGCCTTTGGAATAAAAATATTTGTTTAGATCTTACCGGCTTGCTTTACTGTTGGCTTTTCAGAATTGATATGATCATGCCTCTTTGGAATGCTGGTCTCTATTATCAGTGTGGTTAGTTTGTTCAGGGAGTGATTTGATAAGCTTGTAGTGTTATTTTCTGATGGGAGTAGTCCTATCAGTGGTACCTACAAGTTCTTGGTCTCCGAGTGCGAGAAATCCCAACAGTAGAGTAGGAAATTTGGTAGGACTTTGAGTGGGAGAAATCTTAGAGCAGAGTTGGGACTCCGAGTGGGGAAAATCCCAACAGCAGAGTTGGGCCTCCTAGTGGGGGATATCTGTTCGAGAGGAGGAATTGAATTAATCAAGAGTTTAGAGTAAACCATTTATGTCCTTATGTTGATGATCAAACTCTGAATATGTGTGAAGATTTACTTTACTCATTCTAATCACCATTTGTAGCACAAGCTATAACGGGTCGTATCCGCAGGGAGGGCTAGCGATGGAAGCGTTCACAATTTTTATGTTGAAGTTTTTGAGAAGAAAAATGAAGGTTTTTCTTTGTTTAAAATTGAAAACAAAACAAAGTAGAAAGAGAGTAAAGAATCTTTGTAGAGTTTTTAAGAAAAGGAAGACGGAAGCGAGGAAAACGGAATGAAAAATGGTGATGTTGGAAAATAAGAAAATTTTTAGAAAAGAGTTTCAAAATTCAATTGAGAGAAAGCCATGACTAACTAACATTCTACACTACTAACTTACTAAGCTCGTTGGGTGATTCATGCCTCATGTAGATTCATCGGGTAATAGTACATCTTGCTTTGTCAAATCAATATATTGTCCCAACTTGAGAATGTGTTCTCATCTAGGCTTGGCTAGGTGGCCTCCTTGAATCATCAGCTCCCAATAGATTCTCAATAATGGAACATAAGTATTCACATTTAGGTATGCTAATCAAGAATGTAAGATTCATTAGTCAATCAAAGCTATAACAAGCTAGCTGAAATAAGAAACTTGTACAATAGGTGTTAGCATACTAAAGTGATCCACTTCATGTTCCATTAAGGCACTTATTCAAGAGACAAGACTCTAAATTAGGCACACATGAATCATATGGAGGTGATACAAAGCATTCATTAGAATTGAAACACTACTCATCTTCATTGGGAATAAAAAGACTTGTTAATTAAAGACTAGAAATAAAAACATTCAATGATTCATATGAGTTAGTAATTACCCAAGAGTTAGTAGTTAGTAGTGTTAGAAGTTAGTTAGTTATGTAGTAGATTAGTTGGCCATAGAAAAGAAAAACAAGTAAGAAGACATGGTAGAAAATAAGTGCCAGAAAGTAAAGAACTTGAAAAGTAAATGCAATAGAACAAGAAAGAATTGAGGAAGGAAAGCTTGAGCCTTTATATTGAGTTGTCACTTCTTCAATTATAGAGATCTCTCTCACCCTCACTCTCTCTTTTCTGGATCTAGAAGGAGAAAATGAAAATTACACAAGAAGACTAAAGAGAACTTAAGAAATCCTAACTATTTGCCTAAATAAAATGCTATTCTCTTCTCTCTTTTTACAGAGGCTCTGGGGGTCTATTTATAGGCTTCAGGAGATGATCACATCTAACAACAGCCGTAGGATCAATCGCTTGATCAACGGCCAAGGAAGTGCCGCGGATCCGCGGCCAGGGCTGCGTTTCCGCGGCAGCGTCTTGGCGTTGCGCCAAGGATTTCTCTGACATTCCGTTGCGCTGCGTGTGCCCAGCTGGAGCATCTAGAGTTGGGAAATATGCCTTAGGTCATTCCAGAATTGGGCTTCCTTGTTGTGGGCTCCTAAAATCTCCTTTAATTCCTTAAAAATCTCAAGATTTGGGCCTTCTTCTCCATTAAAGAATAGACCTGAAAAATAAGCGAGAAAAGCAATAAAAATCCTATTTTTATTGACATAAAGCATGATAAGGTGGTATAAAATGATGCAAAATGAACTCCAATCACACCCTTATACCTAACTTTTACTTGTCCCCGAGCAAAATAAGCAAAGAAAAAGAGAAAAATCCTAACTAAATTATTACACTACTTTCGTAGGTGACACGATTGCACTGAGCTTGTGCAACAAGCCGTTAAACCTCTAGGTTACCTTATAGGAGGAGCGTTGTCTCATGAGGGTTTTCAGAGGATTGCACCCACAAAATCCCAAGAAAAGAAAAAATGTTAAGTGTTTTTTCAAAAAAAAAGGAAGAGAAAAGTTTATGATCCATTTTTTCAAGAATTTCAGTGATCTTTTTGTTTCAGGTTACCACAAACTTTTCCTTCTTTTTATAAGCCTCCATTTGAAGTTTCGTTTTCAACTTAGGTTAAGTTTTTAAAAATAGAGAGAGAACTAGATTTTGTATCAAGCCTAACATATACACATTTATATGTATGAGGAATTGTTCTTAGACTATGGTACATTTATTTTATATATATTTTATTTTTTTTATATATATATTTTATTTATTTATTTATTTATATATTTACATTTATTTATTTCCTTAGCTTCATTAGGCTTTCTAATTCACCCATGTAGCGAGTCTTTTACCGATGGCTCCCAGACCAGACGGTCTTAGGACACTAGATGAGGATACATCCCTAAGATTTAAGGACTCGAGTAAACTAGGCCACGAATGCTAAGGACTCAACCACCTTTAGGCGTGACTAGTTATGCTTCCTAAGGCACAACTAACCAGCTTAATTGGTGATCAAGTTTTTATTCATTTTTATATATATATATATATTATATATAAATAAAACAAAGTTACTAAGTCCTTGATTAATCTCTCAACATGTAAATGTATATAGTACTTAGGAAAAATTCAAGGTCTAGCTATCTTTCTATTCTTATCTTTCTTAACCTAAAGACCCAACAATCCTTCTTATTTTGACTTATATTAAGAAATCTTAATTTAGAATTTCTTTATTCCTAAGATCAAGTTAATTCTTTCCAAAAATGGATCAAAGGAAAAAATATATTTTTTTCTTTTTTTATATAAGAAAGAAAAATCTAAGAAAACCCTAGAAAATCTAGAAAAAAATCCTAAAAACTAAAAAAAATCTATGTTAGTATCTACCCCCATACATATCTCATGCATTGTCCCCAATGTATGTGAGTAAAATATATGCATGAAATAGGTAAAGAAAAGATGTCACCCCCTCCTTCGGCTCGGACCAGTGGCGGTGCTAGGTCCGGTCGACTGCGAACGCCGCAGACCCTTAAAGATCTTCTTCATGCCTCGCCAAACGGTAGACACGAAGGCTCGTGAATCAGTTGGGGGTCCTGCTGCTAAAAGGCCGGGTTATCATCATCTTCCAAAAATTCCTCCGAAGAGGACTTGGTCGGGGCATCTTCGGGCTGGACACTAGGGGTCCAGACCGCATGGAGGCAACTATTATAAGCACTTGTTGCCCTCTCTGGTGCAACAAATACTCTATCGTAAGAGTCAAAGACCGCATCTGGTAAGAAGTTCCTACACAGACGAGTGATCAAAACTGGATGCGAGTATTTGACACCGTGTGTGCTCGTGGAGTTGGTGATGATACTGTGAAAGATAGTTGTGTTGATACAAACAGTGTGCTGCCTAGTCATGAGATCGTGAATGATTTGCAGCACCGGCCTATTAAAGGAGGTCGTATGGTCAAGCCCAAGTATGTTGCGTTGGATCCAGCGTCCAACGCAATGTATATTACGAAATGTATTGCTGGCTTTAAGCCCCCTATCCTATTCAGTACAATGAACCCCCATAACTGTCATGTAGTCAATTAAGGGCAGGGAGTCGCGATGGTGCGGGTTGCTGGGCACATGTGTGTAGTCCTCCATCATATCAACAGTGATAACAATGTCCCCAGTAGGCATGTGCACCATGAATTGGTTGGTGTCAAAATTAATAGAGGCTTGATCAATTAAAGCATAGAAGTGCTTGACATGCTCGGGACAATGGTAAACCTCATGGTCAGAGTTATCATAGACTAACACATACCAATTCTATTCATGAATTCGATCCAAAAATATGTGGCCATAACCATTAATATCACTAAAAATTGTAGCAAAGTCTTTTTCAGCAAATATGGATGGGGCCATGACGGAAAATATGAAGGATAGAAAAGAAATTCGTAAACCTCCCCCGGATTACGTGGGGGGAAACCAAAACCAGATTGCAGAGAGCAATCTACAGGAGGTACAGGCAATCAGGTTGTAAATCTGAGATCTACAGATAACAGCGACAGCAGCAAAATTTCACGGCGCTCCAGACTCTGCAAGATTGCCATGGCTGCGTGGCAAGGGACAAGAAAAACGGCTTTTTCAGGGAGGTAGGGGCTGGGGAAAAGTTGGGTGGCGGTGCTCTTTTCTCTCGTTTTAGATTTGATTTTAGATGGTTGGGTAGAGAACGAAAGAGAGGTTGGGGGTATATATAGGGGCCTGAGAAGGGTAGAATTTCAAATTTTCCCTAGGTAAAAATTGAAAATTTCAACCCCAGGGTAAATTCTGGTTATTAGAAGGGAAAAGGAGTATAAAACAGGAAGAAAACCTTAGCACTTAGGTCAATTATTTTTTTATATGTTATTTTCTTGTTTTTTATTGTTCTTTTATTATTTTTTTATATTTTATTTTTTCATTTATTATTATTATTGTTTGTATTTTTATTTTTTTATTTTTATTTTTATTTATTTTGTTTTGTTTTATTTTACAGAGTAAGGCCCAAAAAGATATACAAGAAATACCAGGGGAGAATGTAGAAGGATTTGGTCACATGTACACTGGGTCACGGTCACAAAGACCCAATTCGAGAATATCGTGTGACTCAAACTCTGTGGTGTAGAATGGCTTAAGTCGTTGGCCATTGACTTTGAACATGTTGCCTCTCTTTGCATCAGAAATCTCAATAGCACCATAAGGGTAGACTGTTTGTATAATATATGGTCCTGACCATCTGGTTTTCAGCTTACCAGGGAAAAGGTGGAGCCTAAAGTTGTACAACAGAACGTTTTGTCCTGGGACAAAATTCTTCCTATGAATGGATGTCTCATGGAAGAGTTTAGTTCTGTGTTTAGAGATCCGAGAGTTATCGTATGCATCATTTCTTAACTCTTTCAGCTCGAAAATCTGCAACTTCCTCTAGTTACCAGCTTTCTTTAAGTCAAAATTTAACTGTTTTATCGCTCACATCGCACGGTACTCTAGCTCCACAGGCAAATGGCAGGGCTTCCCAAATATAACTCGATATGGAGACATACCGAGGACAATCTTGTAGGCAGTCCGATATGCCCATAAGGCATTTACAGGTTTGATGGACTAGTCCTTACGGTTCCGTCCTATAATTTTCTCCAATATCAGTTTTATTTGTCTATTAGTAACTTTCATTTACCCGTTTGTCTGAGGGTGATAAACCGTGGACAATTTATGAGAAATAAAGTATTTCCACATTAGGGCTTCAAAAGTCCGGCTGTAGAAATGACTCCCGTTGTCACTAATTATCACACGGGAGGCTCCGAAGCGTGAAATGATATTTTCTCTTAAGAATTTGATGACAATCTGGTTGTTATTTATTCTGGTCGGAACAGTTTCAGCCCACTTTGAAACATAGTCTACAACTATCAAAATGAATTAGTTGCCGTAAGACATAGGAAATGGTCCCATGAAATCGATGCCCCACAAATAAAAAGTTCTACCTCCATGATCGGTGTAAGAGGCATCATGTTTCTTCGTGTGATTCGACCTGTCATTTGACATTTGGCACAGAGTTTGCAAAAAGTATAAGCGTCCTTAAAGAGAGTGGGCCAGTAGAACCCACTCTGAAGGACTTTCTCAGCAGTCTTTTATGGACCAAAGTGTCCACCACAAGCTAACTCCTGACAAAATATCAAAACACTCTGATGTTCATCCTCAGGAAATGATCGGTCGCTAATATTGCACATTCATTATCATATTCTCATGCTTATTATAAAATAAACTCTGCTTTTTCCTAATTATTGTTTAATTTATTTGCAGGCCTATTCCAAAAGGAGAGGGAAGAGAAATGAGCCCAAAAGCCCATCAAATTCTGATTTAAATTAGAATTAATTTGAAGTCAGTAAATCAGGACAGATCAGGTCGGTTCAGATTGGTTGAAAACCAGTTAGAACAAATCCCTACAAATCAATCGATTGAAGCCAAAGATCAAAGGGTATTTCGTCAAAATCCCGAACTTAAACTGTAAATCCAACAGAAGATAAAAGCAAATCGCGAAGCCGGGGAGTACCACAAATAGGGTGTGGCCAGGTGCAAATCCAACAGAAGACAAATGCAAATCGCGAAGCCGGGCAGTACCACCAACAGGGTGTGGCATGCCACACCCTGGCCGCGGAAACGCTACCAAAGTCGCATTTTCGCAGCTTTGTTAGGGATTTAGGGGGAGTGTTTGCTCCCCCTATCTTCATACACTCTCCTATGTTGGGTTTTGCCTATAAATACTGAGATTTTCAGAGCGTACAGGGGGCGACCATGCAGAGATAGAATTTAGTCCACTTTTTCATTATTTTTTAGTGTAGGCTTTTATTTTTTTATATGTAATTTTCAGTTTTATTTATGTAATTCAAAAGAGATCAGAGTTTCATAGGAGACGAGAGTGAAGCTTGTACTAAAAGTGACACCGGTGTAAGTTGTCTTCTTTTCTCTTATTGTTACAAGATTGAATCTAAAGTTGCATTTGTAAGTTCTTTGTTTTTTGTGTTCTTCTCTTTCCTTTCTACTTTTCTTCTTTTGGTACCAATTGCTATCCAAGTGAGTCTTATAGCATTGAAAGAGCCTTGCCCTTGCGAGTGCCACCGATAACTCATGATGATGAATTGTTAGTCTCATTCTGTATCACTTCATACTTGCATCGTCTTGATGATATAATGTGGAAGAGATGGGAATCAACTCTTATGGACTATGCGCTGATCGCCTCACTTCAAGGTAACATCATTGCCACAGATTCAAGGTAAGAATTTGGCCAAAAGAAGTAAGAACTCTTTAGTTTAGAACACCATAATCTACCACTTTTTTATCACTCTTTTTTAATTTCATTTGTTCATATCACTTCTATTTTCTCCACCTTCTCTATCTACCACTTTTTTCCTAACTTCATTGTAATTTTTCTCTTTTTCTTTACAAGAACTAAAAGAATAATTTTAACCATCCTTTGTATCTTAAAAGAAAACTTACTAAAAAAGCTTCCATCGCTAGTCCCTCCTGTGGATCACAACCCGCATAGCTACTTGCTATCGTGGTAGAATTGAGCACTTGCACATCTATATTTTAAAGTTCTGAAATTCTGTATTTGTGTGCATGTTCAACCTCAATCAATTTTTGGCGCCGTTGCCGGGGAGGGAACGATGTATTTGACTTTTAATAAGTTTGGTGTCTTGTTTCAGGGAACTCAAGATTCAGATTTAGCACTCAAGCTTTGCAGGAGAAGACTTGCTATTCTGTGCCCTACCTCGAAAGTAGGAAACAGAATTTCAAGAAATTGCAGCGCAAGTTTGAAAATTTATGGACTACTAAAAAACTTTTTTTTACAGGACATACCGCTTTTCAAAAATACAGTTTTTTGTATTATTCTTGCTATACACTCCCTGTTTTTAATCCAACAGTAATTTGAGTGATTGTTAATTGCCTAAAAAACATTTAGACTTTCGTTCTTTGCATTTATCTAATTACGTTTCTTTTACAATTACTGTTGAAGATAGCTAGAGACAAGGTACGTATGCATAGCATATAGTTTAGGAAACATTCTTGGGTGATATTTTCTTTTGAAAGTTACTTTTCTATATCTTGCACACTCTGCACAATCAATTCTAAGGGCAAAACCCAAATCAAGATAAGGTGGGAAAGTCATTACTCTTCTTTAGTCCACAAATTATCTCCAAGCACGCACAACCTAAGCCTAAGTAAAATCTGATAGACGTTAGCTTTAGGGACATCTCGAATTCACTAGGAGATTATCCTAAGGCGGAAGTTGTTAGAATTTGACTCCTGCCAAATCAGTGTCTAGGAAAGGGATTGAGAGGCGAAACCTTGAAGGCTGTGGTTTGGCTTAATTAGGCCCGTCGCTTTTGCGCGGATACCTCCCACCAATCTTACCTTGACCTGACTGATTAACTTGTGGTCAAAGTCTGCATTATACCTCCTGTGGATTGTGTTTGTGTATGCAAGTGTGGTCAAGAGACCCCAATTCATCTAGGTTAACTAGAAACATATTGTCACCCAAGTTCGAACCGCGACCAGATTCGGTTATGGCTTAACCGACATCTTTGCAGGATAGGTTCTATCCCATTAGAACATCACTTCCATCCTGCATCCAACTTTCATCGGTTGGTGAACACTACTACACACTCCCTAAGTTCCATGGCTTAGAGTTCGAAGATGCTTATTTCTTCATAAGAGAATTTGAGGAAGTATGCTTAATGATGAAAATCTCACACCTTACAGATGATGCTATTAGGTTGAGATTTGTCCCATTTGCTCTTAAGGACTTAGCCAAGAAATGGCTCTACAGCTTAGCGGCCGGTTCTATCACATCCTGGGATAGTTTCATCAAGGTCTTCTTGAAGAAATTCTATCCATTTCATAAGAACGCTCTCGTTAGGAAAAACATCATGCAATTTAAGCAAGAACCTAGTCAATTATTTTAGAGGTACTTTGAACGCTTCAAAGACCTCCTTGTCCAATGTCCTCATCATGGAATAGAGAAATGGCGACAATTCTAAATTCTTTATGACGGTTTAGACTACTCAACCAAGACCCTTTAGAAAGCATGTGCAAAGGGGGATTCTTACAGAAGGATGAGCCTGAAGGATGAGATTTATATGAGAATCTAGCTGAAACGACTATCCAATGAGAACCTACTAGTGAAAGCTCTAAGAATCCAAACTCCATCTCTTCAAAAGGAGGTCTCCATTCAATTGAATCATCCATAGCTAACGAGGCTAAGTTAGCTAACCTAGCGAGAAGACTGAAAGCTTTAGAAACTAAGAAACCAAGTCCAGTCAATCAAGTCAGCCCAAACCAATTTTTAACTCTGGGTTGTACTTACTGTCAGGTCTGAATTATGTGTTTGAGGAGTGTCCTGTATTTCAAACTCAACAACACTTTCCAGAACTGATGAATGCGACCTTTTCAAGGCCGAACAATGATCCTTACACTCTAACTTACAATCCTGGCTGGAGAAATCACCCAAATTTCTTATGGAGCTAACACAACAATGACCACCCACGGTCGAACCAGGCAAGCCACTTCCATCATCCCAATAATTCTTTTAATCATCAACTCAACTTTCCAAATTACCCTCACAATTCCCCCAACAATTCTCCCAACAAAATTTTAAATTATCAACAAAATTTTCCCAACCAAGCTCCACCATCTTCCTTACAGAATCCTCAACTTGAAAGGAGAATAACTGATTTTAAGAGAAATATGGAAAGGTACATGAAGAACTAAGATTCTCTCATGCAAACAATACAGAGGCTAGAGGGTTAAATGAGCCATTTAGCCAATCCACAACATGAGAGGCAAAAGGGTACCTTGCCTAGTCAACCAATTATGAATCTTAGGAATTCTTAACAAGCTCATTTGGTTGAGAATCAATCATTAAATCAATGTAATGCTGTTCATACATTGAGGTCAGGAAAGAAAGTTGATAACCAAGTGTCAATACCACCCAATCCCAATCAGCACAATCACACTTCAGCAACCACCTCATCTAGTCCCAATCCTTCCAAATCTGACGAATCTGAAACATATAAGTCAACCAATCAGGTGTACAAGTCTATAGTATCATTTCCTAATAGGCTAAAGAACAACAAGCAGAATCTACACATGAATAAAATAATTGAGATCTTCAACTAAGTGAAGATAAATGTGCCACTCCTTGATACCATCCAACAAGTCCTATCCTATGCAAAATTTCTTAAGGACATGTGCACCAAGAAGAGAAATACTAATGTACCTAAGAAAGTCTTCTTAGCCACTAACATTAGTGAGCTACGGTCGGGTCTGATCCCTGTCAAGTACAAGGATCTGGGTTGTCCCACCATTGCCTGCACTATAGGACAAGCTGTGATTTAATCACGCACTTCTTGACTTGGGAGCGAGTATCAACCTGCTTCCATTTTCAGTTTATCAATAACTCGGGTTGGGCGATCTTAGTCTAACTCGAGTCACAATCTAACTGGCTGACCATTCTGTGAAAGTTCCAAAGGAAGAAATTAATGATGTCCTTATCCGGATCGGAGAGTTTATCTACCCAGTTGATTTCATAGTTCTTAAGACACAACCTGTGTCCAATCCTAGGGCTCAAACTCCTCTTATCCTAAGGCACCCATTCCTTGCTACTGCCAATGCTATTATTAATTGTAGGAATGGGTCTATGAGATTAACCTTTAGGGACATGACTAGAGAAGTCAATGTCTTTAACCTAGAAAAACAACCTCGTAAGATAAGAGACCAAACATTTAAGGTAAACTTTGTTGAAAATAATTGTGATGAAGAAAGTGAAGATATAGAGAATGAGTCTCTATTTCTTGATGAATTATTTAAGAATGAATGTGATTATCTTAATGATAAGGCATACATCAGATATCCTAATTTTAGAGTCCCCTTTAAAAAAAGGAATTTGATTTGAATATCTTCACTTTTGCTGAGCCAACCAGTAATATATCGCATGAGAATATAATTCAAGAATCTCCGATTGACATACTCTTTGAAAACCTCTTCGAAGAAGAACTCATGTGTTTGGATGAACAACTAGGGATATTTTGGTTAATTACACATCTCCAGGGGAAAGTCTTGACCTAAGCTTTGAGGAGATATATGAAACTGAGTTAGAATTCTTAGGCATTCATAGTGAGGAAGGTCCAACTGAGAAGTGTAGTGAGATCAATTTTTGAATAATGAATGTAGAAATATGAGGAAGAAAAACTTAAAGAAGGTGAGACTAAAGAGGAAGAGAGCTAAAATGACAAAAAAATTAACCTCCCCACTATACCCTATAAAGAGGAATTCCAATGGGAAGAGAGCTAGAGGGATGAGACCGAAAAAGATTTAGGTGTGGGAGAAACTTGATGTTGTACATATTTTTGTATAATATATGCACCTCTTTTACATTTCATTTCATGCATCTATACATTTCTTTCATACATTGGGGATAATGCATAAGATAAGTGTGGGGAGGGCTCTAACATGACTAATATAACCAAAAAAAAAGAAAACAAAGAAATATATAAATATATATATACAACTTTTTGAAAGGTAAGAACAATATTTTGATATTTTTTTGTAAGAAATTAAGTCACTTTTAAGGAATAGGAAAATCATAATTAGGATTTCTTAACTTAGTCAAAATAAGAAGACTTGTTTGATTTTTAGGGTTAGAAAGAAAATTTGTGAAAGTAATTTAATTTTTATCTTTACCTTGATGAAATATGCACACTTTATACACTTACACACTTAGGATTCAAAAATAAAGACTCTTATGCCTTATAAAAAAAAAGAAAAAAAAATATATGTTTATCTATGAAAAATAAACAAATCTAATTATTGATTAGTTAGGTGCTTTGGCCTAAGAAAGCCTTAGTATTTATGCAAAAGATAATTAAATAAGTGAAAAATATATATATAAAAATCTTTTGATTAAGCTGGGTATTTGTGCCTAATAAAACATAAGTATTTACGCCTAAAAGCAGTTCATATAATAAAATCCTTAGTTTTGTGGCCTTGTTTGCTCGAGTCCTTAAGTCCTTGGGTATTTTCTCACCCGATGCCCTAAGACCGTTTGGTTTGGGAGTCACCGATTAAAGGCTCGTTACATGGGCAGATTAGAAAGCCTAATAGAATTAAAGAATAATACCACCAAAAATAAAATAAAAAATATAATAAAAAAATAAATAAATAAGGCATAAGAGTTAGAGTTTAAGAACCCTTAGTCAAAATTTTCACGGTCACAAGGTGCATATAACTTAAGGTAAAGTAATAGACTAGATGAGAAGTACAATTTGACTTCTTACTTTGATTGATAACAAATTTTTGAATAGAGACTAAGTTTAGAAATGAAAAATTCAGTTTTCCTATAACTTATAGATTACTCAAAACTTACAATAATATTTCAAATATTTTTCTTTTTAAATGTGTTTTCAAAATACTAACATTTTTCTCTTTCTTTACGGATTTTGTGGGTGTAATCCACTGAAAACCCTCACGAGACAAAACTCGTCCTCTAGGAGAAACCTAGAGGTTTAACGCATTGTTGCACAGGCTCAGTGCAATCGCGTGACCTGCGAAAGTGGTCTAATAATTTTTTGTTTAGTTGTTTTGCTCGAGGACGAGCAAAAGATAGTTATGGGGGTGTGATCGGTCACTAATATTGCACATTCATTATCATTTTCTCATACTTATTATAAAATAAACTCTGCATTTTTCCTAATTATTGTTTAAATTTATTTGCAGGCCCATTCCTAAAGGAAAGGGAAGAGAAATGAGCCCAAAAGCCCACCAAATTCTGATTTAAATCAGAATTAATTTGAAGTCAGTATATCAGGGCAGATCTGGTCGGTTCAGATCGGTTGAAAATCAGTTAGAACAAATCCTTACAAATCAATCGGTTGAAGCCAAAGATCAAAGGCCATTTCATCAAAATTCCGGACTTAAACTGTAAATCCAGCTAAAGATAAAAGCAAATCGCGAAGCCGGGGAGTACCACCAACAGGGTGTGGCCACCTGGCCACACCCTGGCCGCAGAAATGCTGCCAAAGCCACGTTTTCGCAGCTTTGTTAGGGAGTTAGGGGGAGCGTTTTCTCCCCCTATCTTCATACACTCTCCTACGTTGGGTTTTGCCTATAAATACTGAGATTTTCATAGCGAACAGTGGATGACCATGCAGAGATAGAATTTAGTCCACTTTTTCATTCTTTTTTAGTGTAGGTTTTTATTTTTCTTTATATGTAATTTTCAGTTTTATTTGTGTAATTCAGAAGAGATCAGAGTTTCATAGGAGAACGAGAGTGAAGCTTGTACTGAAAGTGACACCGGTGTAAGTTGTCTTCTTTTCTCTTATTGTTGCAAGATTGAATCTAAAGTTGCATTTGTAAGTTCTTCTTTATTTTTGTGCTCTTCTCCTTCCTTTCTACTTTTCTTTTTTTGGTACCAATTGCTATCCAAGTGAGTCTTATAGCATCGAAAGAGCCTTGCCCTTGCGAGTGCCACTGATAGCTCATGATGATGGATTGTTAGTCTCATTCTGTATCACTTCATACTTGCATCGTTTTGATGATATAATGTAGAAGAGACGCGAATCAACTCTTATGGACTATGCGCTGATCGTCTCACTTCAAGGTAACATCATTGCTACAGATTCAAGGTAAGAATTTGGCCAAAGGAAGTAAGTAATTTTTAGTTTCTTTTTCTTTTAACTCTTTAGTTTGGAACACCACAATCTATCACTTCTTTTATCACTCTTTTTTAATTTCATTTATTCATATCACTTCTATTTTCTCCACCTTCTCTATCAACCACTTTCTTCCTAACTTCATTGTAATTTTTCTCTTTTTCTTTACAAGAACTAAAAGAAGAATTTTAACCATCCTTTGTATCTTAAAAGAAAACCTACTAAAAAAGCTTCCATCGCTAGTCCCTCCTTGTGGATCATGACCCATATAACCACTTGCTATCGCGGTAGAATTGAGCACTTGCACATCTCTATTTTAAAGTTCTGAAATTCTATATTTGTGTGTAGGTTCAACCTCAATCAGGAAGACACCTTCTAATTATCTGGTCAGGGCAATATTTGAATAAATACGGTTCGTCCCAAAAGAAAAATCGTATTTGTGTCATAAATGATGCTTGTCTTGACCTGACCAATTTGAAGGTGTTCGCCCGGTTGCAAGGTAGTTTGCGTTATCGGTATACCAGGGCTCTTTACACATCGTGAAGATGTGTTCCTCAGGAAAGTCTTCACTGATAGGTGTTATCTCAGTTGGTGCATTGGGAATTCTTGAAAGGTGATCTGCCACCACATTCTCAACGCCCTTTTTATCTTTGATCTCTAAGTCAAACTCTTGCAAAAGAAGTATCCATCGAATCAGTCTAGCTTTTGCATCCTTCTTTTGCATCAAGTATCTTAGGGCGAAGTGATCGGTGAGAATTGTTGTCCTTGACCCTAGTAGGTATTGGCGAAACTTCTCCAACGCAAACACAACTGCGATTTCTTTTCAGTCATTGTGTAATTTAGTTGGGCCTCGTTGAGCGTCCTACTAGCATAGTAAATCACGTGTTATCTGTTATCAATGCCGGCCTATTAAAGGAGGTCATATTGTCAAGCCCAAGTATGTTACGTTGGATCCAACGTCCAACGCAATGTATGTTATGAAACGTAGTACTGGCTTTGAGCCCCCTATCATGTTCGGTACAGCGAACCCCCATGACTGTCATGTAGTCAATTAAGGGCAGGGGGTCGCGATGGTGCGGGTTGCTGGGGGACATGTGTGTAGTCCTCCAACATATCAATAGTGATAATAAGGTCCCCAGTAGGCATGTACACCATGAATTGGTTGGTGTCAAAGTTAATAGAGGCTTGATCAATTGAAGCATAGAAGAGCTTGACAAGTTCGAGACAATGGTAAGCCTCATGGTCAGAGTTATCGTAGACTAACGCATACCAATTCCATTCACGAATTCAATCCAAAAATATGTGGCCATAACCATTAATATCACTAAAAATTCTAGCAAAGTCTTTTTCAACAAATATAGATGGGGCCATGATGGAAAATACAAAGGATAGGAAAGAAAGTCGCAATTCTCCCACGGATTACATGGGGGGAAACCAAAACCAGATTACAGAGAGCAATCTACAGGAGGTACAGACAATCAGGTTGTAGATCTGAGATCTACAGACAGTAGCGACGACAGCAAAATTTCATGGCGCTCCAGATTCTGCAAGATTACCGTGGCTGCATGGTAAGGGCCGAGAAAACACGGCTTTTTCAGGGAAGCAGGGGCTGAGGAAAAGTTGGGTGGCGGCGCTCTTTTCTCTCGTTTCAGATCTGATTTTAATGGTAGGGTAGAGAACGAAAGAGAGGTTGGGGTATATATAGGGGCCTGCGAAGGGTAGAATTCCAATTTGCCCTAGGTAAAAATTGAAAATTTCAACCCTAGGGTAAATTCTGGTTATTAGAAGGGAAAATGAGTATATAAAGGGAAGAAAACCTAGGTGCTATTTAGCACTTAGGTCCATTATTTTTTTTTCTATGTTATTTTCTTGTTTTTTATTGTTCTTTATTATTTTATTATTTTTTATTTTTTCATTTATTATTATTACTATTTGTATTTGTAATTTTTTATTTTTGTTTTTATTTGTTTTTGTTTTGTTTTATTTTACAGAGTAAGGCCCAAAATATTTACAAGAAACACCGAGGGAGAATGTAGAAGGATTTGGTCACATGTACACTGGGTCACGGTCACAAAGACCCAGTTCGAGAATATCGTGTGACTCAGACTCTGTGGTGTAGAATAGCTTAAGTCGTTGGCCATTGACTTTGAACATGTCTTTGAATCAAAAATCTCAATAACACCATTAGGGTAGATTGTTTGTATAATATATGGTCCTGACCACCTGGTTTTCAACTTACCAAGGAAAAGGTGGAGCCTAGAGTTGTATAACAGAACGTTTTGTCCTGGGACAAAATTCTTCCTATGAATGAATTTGTCATGGAAGAGTTTAGTTCTGTGTTTAGAGATCCGAGCGTTATCGTATGCATCATTTCTTAACTCTTTCAGCTCGAAAATCTGCAACTTCCTCAAGTTACCGATTTTCTTTAAGTCAAAGTTTAACTGTTTTATCACCCACATCGCATGGTGCTCTAGCTCTACAGGCAAATGGCAGGGCTTCTCAAATATAACTCGATATGGAGACATACCGAGGACAGCCTTGTAGGCGGTCCGATATGCCCATAAGGCATCAACGAGTTTGATGGACCAGTCCTTACGGTTCTGTCCTACAGTTTTCTCCAATATCAGTTTTATTTGTCTATTAGTAACTTCCACTTGCCCGTTCATCTGAGAATAATAAGCCGTGGACAATTTATGTGAAATAGAGTATTTCCGCATTAGGGCCTCAAAAGCCCAGTTGCAGAAATGACTCCTGTTGTCACTAATTATCGCACGGGGGGCTCTGAAAGCGTGAAATGATATTTTCTCTTAAGAATTTGATGACGACCTGGTTGTCATTTGTTCTGGTCAGAACAGCTTTAGCCCACTTTGAAACATAATCTACAGCGACCAAAATGAATTCGTTGCTGTAAGACATAGGAAAGGGTCCCATGAAATCGATGCCCCACAAATCAAAAATTTCTACCTCCATGATCGGTGTAAGGGGCATCATGTCTCTTCGTGCGATTTGACCCGTCATTTGACATTTGGCACAGAGTTTGTAAAAAGTATAAGCGTCCTTGAAGAGAGTGGGCAAGTAGAACCCACTCTGAAGGATTTTCTTAGCAGTCTTTCAAGGACCAAAGTGTCCACCACAAGCTAACTCGTGACAAAATGTCAAAACACTTTGACGTTCATCCTCAGAAAGACACCTTCTAATTTTCTGGTTAAGGCAATATTTGAATAAATATGGTTCATCCCAAAAGAAAAACCCTATTTGTGTCATAAATGGGTGCTTGTCCTGACCTGACCAATTTGAAGGTGTCCGCCCGGTTGCAAGGCAGTTTGCATTATCGGCATACCAGGGCTCTTTCACATCGTGAAGATGTGTTCCTCAGGAAAGTCTTCATTGGTAGGTGTTATCTCAGTTGGTGTATTGAAAATTCTTGAAAGGTGATCTGTCACCACATTCTCAATGCCCTTTTTATCTTTGATCTCTAAGTCAAACTCTTGCAAAAGAAGTATTGATTAGTGTACAATTCTGCATTATTATATCACATTTCCTTACTGATTTATGAATAAAATGTCAGTCTAAACTGTGTTTTGGTCTCTCTTGCAGGTAAATCAAGAGTTTAAGGGAAGAAGAGTAATAAAAGCTTAATTAAACCCATTTTTGGGTAATTAAATCCGCATTACTTGGAGGCCAATTAAGGGAACTTCTAGAAGATGCATTGAATTTAGACTTTTACGCATGTTAGACGAAGATTCGGACGAATATACCCGAAACCGAATATACCAAGAAGGTCCCCGAAGCGCCGCGCATCCGCGCACCAAAACCAGGGACCTAAGTCCCTGGTTTTGCCGCAAAAAAGTGACAAATGTCGAGATTTTGTGACAATTTGGTGGGGTCACGTGTCGATTATTGACGCGAGGCCCCGTCTCATCTTCTAGAACTCCCTTATACCTATAAAAACCCCTGTAGAGATCCAAAACGAAGCAGTTTTTGAATTTAGGCTAGGGTTTCTATATTTTAGTGTAGTGTAGGGTAGGTGTTCTTCATTTCTTTTATTTTGTAATTCCATTTCGTTTTTAGATCTTGTAGTAGGGCCGAGAGATTCAGAGAGAGATAGAGAGGGATTGATGTAATAGATGGTGACAACTATGTAAAGGAGCCTCCTTTCTTCTCCAATGTAATCTTCTCCATCTTCTACATGATGCTTGGCTAACTCTTCTTCTTCTCATGGCAATCTAACTACTAACTACTAACCATCTAACCACTAACTTGATAATCCACATGACTCTAATAGCCTCACAAGGACTTGCTCTTGCAAGAGCCATTGATGGCTCATGATGATGGATTCTAACATTCTAACATTTCTAACATCTAACCCACTAACTTGCCAACTTGCAATGTCTTCTTTATTTCATGCTCACCTTTAACCGGTTTGATGATTTAACAGTAGCTTGCAACTTGTTATGTGGTATGGATGTGTTGTTTGAATGTAGAAGAACAATCTTATGGGCCATGCTTTGTATCGTCTCTTGAAGCCAAGGATTAGTGATGGTCGAGGATTCATGTGAGGCGACTATCACTAAGAGGTTAGCATGGTTAGTGGAGCAATTGGTAGTTAGTAGCCATGAGTTTTTTTATCTTGTTTTAAAAATCAATTCTTTTATCTTTTCATTATTGTTTTTACCATCCTCTTTGTTCACCCTTGTTTTCATTTTCTTTACTACAAGCTTCTTCTTCTTTTCTATTTTGTTTTTCAAACTACTTCTCTTTTATTTTCACATCATTTTTCATCGTCTCTCCACCTACCACATGCTTGATTTCTTTTCTTTCCTTTTTCTAATTCTTTTAACAAAGAAGAACTGTTAACATAACACGAGAATAAAGACTGTTAATGTTTCTATCGCCTTCCGTCCCTGTGGATTCGACCCGTTGAGCCAATGCTATAACGGAAGTATCGAGGGAACATTAGAACATACAAGCTTTTCATTGATTTCATAATACACACATTTTTTGAGTGCCAGTTCCGCCCCAATCTAATTTTTGGCGCCGTTGCCGAGGAACGGGAGTGGTTTTGATTTCACGTTTTTGTTAACATTATCTTCTCTGTTTTGGTGTGCAGGTCAAAGTTTATATGAACAGAATATTATAGAACAACCATTAGCACTGTAGCTCCCTGCTCTAGAAAGTAGGGGCCCAGATTCCAAAGTAACGCCATGCAAACACGACTTTAGCCGCGCGTCCCGGCAAATTTGTAGCATTTGTGTATCTTGTTGTGCTGGGATGTGAATATTGTAATAGCTAGTGGATTTGTGCTTCTATTTTTCTGCTTTGATTGCCTACACAATGCAATAAATTAAAGAACTAAAATACGGTATTTGGATGCTTTTAAAACAGTTTAGACATTTGTATTTAGGCACGTGTAAATTCAATTCCAATATACTATATTTTATTCTGTAGTTGTGATCTGGACTGAGGTGTACATATGGCATTGCATATAGCATAGGACAAACACGTGAGTGATTTATCGCTTTGTGTATATTCTTGTCTATATTGCACACTTGCACGAATCAAAATTAAGGGCAAAACCCATACAAGATAAGGTGGGATTTCATCACCCTTCCTTAGCCCAAAAACCACCTCCCCACTCACACAACCCAAGCCCTAATAAAGATTGATAGACGTTGGCCCCTAGGGACATCTCAGACTCATTAAGAGATTGACCGAGGGTGGAACTTGTTTTGAATCTTACTCTTGTGAAATTGGTGTCTAAGGTTGGGGATTAAGAGGTTACGTCTCGAAGATACCGTGGTTTGGCGTAATTAAGGCCCGTTGCTTACGCATGGATACCTTCTACCGTATTTTGCCCCTAACTGGCCGATTAGCTTATGGTCAGATTCAAGCAACAACCTCCCCGGGTAATCAACCAGTTAGGAGTCATCTAGGTCTAGGTCAACCTTAATATAGACTTGGTTTTGATTTTTTCTTTTCTTTTTGTTTGTTGTTTGTTCTTTCTTTTTGTTTGTGAAATGAAATTCAACAAATTCTTTCAATCCGAATATGAATCCATATGTCACACCAACCTCATTTGTTTCGGATAATTCCAACCCGATTTTTCACAATGTGAACCAACCAAATACTCTGGGTTGGACTTATCTGAATCAATACAACCCATACCTACAATCTTATAACTATAATTTTCAAAATAATTTCAATTCTTCACAGAGTCAGTGGGAATTCATCTCCCCCGAGTAAAATTTTTAACCTCCTTATCCACCGTATCTACCTTGTCCACTATTTACATTCTCCAATTTCGCTTCCTATGCTCCTTTTTCTAGACCTCCCATTGAAGAAAATCTGAGCTAGATAAGAGTATAGAAGCTAACTTACAAGAGGCCGAGCGACAACGTCAGAAAACGTTGGCCTCTCCAATTTCACAATATTTTCAAGACTCTTACTCAGTTTCACCTCCTCATAATGAACAACCATCTACCCTAGAAACGAGTAAGGAGCTCTTGTGTGAGTCTAAACTTCAATCTCAAAACATGTTGGACTCACAATCTTCACAAAATTTCACAAACCAAGATTCTTATACTCCCATTCTGGAATATCCACTTGCAGAAAAATCAAGTCTAGAAAAGAGTATAGAAATCTTGCAGGAGTCTGCGTTATAATTTCAAAAATCTTCTTCTCAGTTTATTGATAGGTTGGAAACACAATTAAGTAAATTGTTCAACATTTATAAGAACGAAGAAACACTCTCTTCTCCACCTTTTACCAATCCAAATATATCTAACTCTATCAATTTGACCCATGACTCTTCTTGTTTTGGAAACCAAGATTCCTACACTCTATTTTTAGAACAACCACTTGAAGATACATCACATCTAGAAAAGAGTATAAAAGTCTTGCAAGTGTCTGCGCTAAAATTTCAAAAATCTTCTACCGAGTCATCAATAGGTTGGAAACACAATTGAGTCAATTGGTTAGCATTTATAGGAATGAGGAAACTCTATCTTATCAACCTTTGACCAATTCAACTATCCCCAACTCTATTGATCTGACCCAGGACTCTTGTCATTTTGGACACCAAGATTCAATTTCAGCACACCCATCTGAACTTGTCCAAACTTTAAATGTTAAAAATCCCATTGACATTTTGGCAAGTTATCCTTTTCTTGAAATTAAACTTGAGCATGAATAGGATCCTGAACTTCAACTTGGTAATTCAATTTCACTTCCTGATTCAATATTGACTGAGGTATTTTTACCTGAATTCAGGCCTTTTCCCGAGTCAGTATTGGATCCAGTGTCAGTCCATTGTGAAATTAAATCACCAATCTTTTATGATCATCATATTAAAATTGACCAATTTCATACTTTTGAAAGTTCCATTGATAAATTTGCAAATTCTCATTTTTACGAAATTGAACTCAATGAGGAATGTGACTTTGATCTTCAAATTTGTGATCCAGCTCAAATTCTTGAATCAATATTGACTCCTGTTTTGTTAACCAATTTGAGCAACATTTTAGAGTCAGTTTTGATTTACATACCTGTCATTCTTGAACTTGAATCACCAATCTTAGATAGTTACATTCCATCATGGGGAAATAAATGTGGACTTGAGTTTCATCTTCTTCATTTGGACCTACTCCTGAACCAATCTTGACTCCTGAACCTTACTTCACTTATGTCTTTTTCCTGAGTCGATATTAGTTCGTGTACTTTCTGAGTCTAAATCAATCATTCCATTCTGGGACAAGGATCTTGATGAATTTGACTCTAAAATTATTTTAAAAATTTGAAAATTAGATAGGGTTAAATTCTTAATAAAAATCATAATATATACATCATTCTAGTGGGTTGTATTATAGAGGTCTCTGGTGGGTTCCTCCGGGTTCCACGCACATTGGATTAGGCCACATTTCGTGGACCAATCAGACCACCACCGGAACCACCACCTTGAGGTAATTTTTTCTTCCCTCTTTATTGTTTCATGCATACGTACATCACGATGCATTGAGGACAATGCATGAGATAAGTGTGGGGGAGGGTTTACTATAACGTAGAATTTTTAGATTTTCTTTCTTTTACACTTCTTTTTAGGATATTTTTAGAAAATTTTCCTTTTGTATGTATAGGATTTTTCTCTTTCTTTAAAAAACTTTTTGAAATAAGAGACAAAGTTTTGATCTATTTTTAGAAAATTACGATGATCTTAGAAATTATGAAAGCCTTAATTATGACATCTTAAACCTAGTCGAAATAATGGATCTTTTTTAAAATTATACGCTAAGTAAGAAAAATTGGAGAGATAGTTTTATCTTGAATTTTTTTGCCTTGGATAGTATGCACTTCACACTTACATAATTTTTTTGGGATGGATACAAAGATCTAAAATGCCAAAAAAAATATGGTATAAATGAATAAAGAAAAATCACTTATTAAGCTAGATAATTATGCCTCAAGAAGCATGATTATTCACGCCTAATGATGGTCAAAAGAAACAAATAATCCCCCTTAGTTTTGTGGCCTTGTTTACTCGAGTCCTTAAACCCGAGGGATGTTTTCTCATCTGGTGCCCTAAAACTATCTGGTTTAGGAGTCATCGGTTAAAGACTCATTACCCGGGTAAACTAGAAAGCCTAAGAAAACTAAGGGAAGAAAAAAGAAGAAAAAGAATATATATATATATAAATAAATGGCGTGATGGTTAGAGTTGAAATCTCAGAAATCTTCACTATCACAAAGTGCATATTATCTAGTTTTATGAAGGATAAAATATTCAATCCAATTTTGAATTCTTGTCTCATTTGATGAAAAGATCTTGCATAGAGACTAAGTTTAAGGAAGAATAATTTTTGGTGGACTTTTGATCTTAGATCGCTTATATTTTTGCAAAAATATTTCGTAAACTTGTCTCTCTTTCAAAATGCGTTTTCAAAATACTAACAAATCTTCTTTCTTTATGGATTTGTGTGTGCAATCTGCTGAAAACCCTCAGGAGACAACACTCCTCCTCTAGGGGTAACCTAGAGGTTTAACGACTTGTTGCACACACTCAGTGCAATCGCGTCACCTGCGAAAGTGGTGTAATAACATTTGTAGTATAGTTTTTCTTTTCTTGTTTTGCTCGGGACGAGCAAAAGATAAGTGTGGGAGTGTGATTAGTCTATAATTCTGCATTATTATATCGCATTTTCCTACCGATTTATGAATAAAATGTCGGTCTAAACCGTGTTTTGGTCTCTCTTGTAGGTAAATCAAGAGTTTAAGGGCAGAGGAGTGATAAGAGCTTAATTAAACCCATTTTTGGGTAATTAAATCCGCATTACTTGGAGGCCAAGTAAGGGAACTTCTAGAAGATGCATTGAATCTAGACTTTGCACATGTTAGACGAAGATTTGGATGAATATACCCAAAACTGAATATACCAAGAAGGTTCTCGAAGTGCCGCGCATTCCCGCACCAAAACTAGGGACCTAAGTCCTTGGTTTTCCTAAAAAAATGCGGCAAATGCTGAGATTCCGTGGCAATTTGGTGGGGTCACGCATTGATTTTCGACGCGTGGCCCCGTCTCATCTTCTAGAACTCCCTTATGCCTATAAAAACCCCTGAAGAGGTCCAAAACGAAGCAGTTTTTGATTTTAGGCTAGGGTTTCTATGTTTTAGTGTAGTGTAGGGTAGGTGTTCTTCATTTCTTTTATTTTGTAATTTTATTTCGTTTTTAGATCTTGTAGTAGGGCTGAGAGATTCAGAGAGAGATAGAAAGGGATTGATGTAATAGATGGTGACAATCTATGTAAAGGTGCCTCCTTTCTTCTCCAATATAATCTTCTCCATCTTCTGCATGATGCTTGGCTAACTCTTCTTCTTCTCATGGAAATCTAACTACTAACTACTAACCATCTAACCACTTACTTGATAATCCACATGACTCTAATAGCCTCACAAGGACTTGCTCTTGCAAGAGCCATTGATGGCTCATGATGATGGATTCTAACATTCTAACATTTCTAACATCTAACCCACTAACTTGCCAACTTGCAATGTCTTCTTTATTTCATGCTCACCTTTAACCGGTTTGATGATTTAACAGTAGCTTGCAACTTGTTATGTGGTATGGATGTGTTGTTTGAATGTAGAAGAACAATCTTATGGGCCATGCTTTGTATCGTCTCTTGAAGCCAAGGATTAGTGATGGACGAGGATCCATGTGAGGCGAATATCACTAAGAGGTTAGCATGGTTAATGGAGCAATTGATAGTTAGTAGTTATGAGTTTTCTTTTATCTTGTTTTAAAAATCAATTCTTTTATGTTTTCATCGTTGTTTTTACCATCCTCTTTGTTCACCCTTGTTTTCATTTTCTTTACTACAAGCTTCTTTTTCTTTTCTATTTTGTTTTTCAAACTACTTCTCTTTTGTTTTCACATCGTTTTTCATTGTCTCTCCATCACCACATGCTTGATTTTCTTTTCTTTCCTTTTTCTTATTCTTTTAACAAAGAAGAACTATTAACATAACACGAGAATAAAGATTGTTAATGCTTCTATCGCCTCCCGTCCCTGTGAATTTGACCCGTTGAGCCAATGATATAACGGAAGTATCGAGGGAACATTAGCACATACAAGCTTTTCATTGATTTCATAATACACACATTTTTGAGTGCTAGTTCCGCCCCGATCAAGTATCCATCGAATCAGTCTAGCTTTTGCATCCTTCTTTTGCATCAAGTATCTTAGGGCTGAGTGATCGATGAAAATCGTTATCCTAGACCCTAGTAGGTATTGGCGAAACTTCTCCAACGCAAACATAACTGCTAAAAATTCCTTTTCAGTCGTTGTGTAATATAGTTGGGACTCGTTGAGCGTCCTACTAGCATAGTAAATCACGTGTTGCCTGTTATCAGTACGCTGTCCTAGAACAGCGCCTATGGTATAATCGGACGCGTCACATATGATTTGAAGGGTCTAGTCTAATCAGGCGCTGAGATTTTGGCGCCGGATAAGTCTATACTTTAGCTCCTCCCAAGCTTGTAGACATTCTTCATCAAAATTGAAGGGCACATCTTTTCCAAAGAGATTAGTTAAAGGTCTAGCAATTTTGCTAAACTCCTTAGTAAATCTTTTATAGAAGCCAGCGTGCCCTAGGAATGATCGAATGTATTTTAGGCATTTTGGCTCCGGGAGCTTTGCTATCACTTCCACTTTTGATCTATCAACCTCAGTTCCTCTGTTTGAAATTTCATGCCCTTGGACAATTCCTTGCTTGACCATAAAAGGACACTTCTCCCAGTTGAGTGTCAAGTTTTTCTCCATGCATCTTTGTAAAACCAGCTTCAGATGATGCAGGCACTGGTCAAAGGAATTGCCGTATATAGAGAAATCTTCCATGAAAATTTCAAAAAATCTTTCCACCATGTCAGAAAAGAGACTAAGCATGCAACGTTGGAACGTTGCGAGAACATTGCATAGGCCGGAGGGCATGCTTCGGTATGCAAATATTCCAAAGAGACAGATGAAAGTAGTCTTGTCTTGATCCTAGGGAGCAATAGGGATTTGATTGTATCCTGAATATCCATCCAGGAAACAATAATACTCATGTCCAGCTAGTCTCTCGAGCATTTGGTTTATGAATGGAAGAGGGAAGTGGTCTTTACATGTGGCAGCGTTCAACTTTCGGTAATCAATACAGACTCGAATCTTCATTGGAGGATGAGTTTGTACTAATTCCTTCTTATCATTTTCTACCACGGAAAGCCTACCTTCTTTGGCACAGCGTGGACTGAGCTAACCCATTGGCTATCGGATATGGGATAAATAATCTCATTGTCTAGTAACTTTAAAATTTCAGCTCGGATAGCCTCTTGCATGATTGGGTTTAATCGACGCTGTGGGTCGCATTTTGGCTTTGCATCTTCCGTTAAGTGAATCGGTGTTGTACAATAGATGGACTGATCCCTTTATATCAGCCATGGTTCAACCAATGGCCTCTCAATTTTCTCTCAACACCGTAAGAAGATCCTCTTCTTGCTATTCTGTAAGATGGGATGCTATTATCACGGGGAAAGCTTCCTTTTCACCCAAGTATTGGTACTTGAGATGACTAGGAAGAACTTTAAGCTCGGAAGAGGGGGCGTGATTTATCAATGGTTGTTCTTCTTGTAGGGGAACGATAGGGGTTGCGTTTGTTGCCCACTCCACTGTGGATTTGATGTTTTGGTCAAGATTAAAGTCATTAGACTCCAATTCGAATTCTCCGTCAGACTCATATTCAATGTCCTTGTCGTGTTCACTTGTTAATCCTTCAATTAAGTTCACTTCAAACAACTGATCATCCAAGTCTCGAGGTTGTTTTCCTAAGTGAAAAATATTTACCTCTTTCGTCATATCTCCAAAAGTCAGACGCATCGACCCGTTCCTACAGTTTATGATTGCATTTATGATGGCTAAGAAGGGTCGTCCTAGAATAACAGGGGTCTGTGCTTTCGGATTGTGTATGGGTTGTGTCTCCAAAATGATGAAATCCACGGGGTAAACGAATTTCCTGACCCGTATGAGAACATTTATAATCTCCTCCTTGGGAATCTTTACAAATCGGTCAGCCAATTGTATAGTAACTCTGGTTGGATAGAGGTCGCCCAGCTCGAGTTACTGATACGCAGAAAAGGAAAGTAGATTGATGCTGGCTCCTAGATCAAGTAATGCCCTGTTTATTGTGGTCTGTCCTATGATACAGGAAATGGTTGGACTCCCGGGGTCTTTGATTTCACAAGAATTGGTCCGGTGAGCAACTTACTTATGTTTGATACAAGGAAGACCTTCTTTGGGATATTTGTTTTTCTTTTCTTGGTGCACGTATCTTTAAAATTTTGCATATGAAGGGACTTGTTGTATGACATCAAGAAAGGGGCACATTGATCTGAACCTGATTGAACATTTCTCTAATCTTCTCCATTTGAGCATTAGTCTTATTATTTGCTAGCCTATTAGGGAATGGCACAATAGGCTTGTAAGGTTGCTCATCTGTTTTGTCTTTATTATTGGACTTGGAGGTTGACGGTTGTGAACTTGAAGATGGATCATTTTAAGTTGGTGGTATAATTACAGGAGAATTTGACAATGATTTATTAGGAACAGGATGACTAGAAACCTGATTGTCAATTTGTTTTTCAGATCTCAAGATATGAACGGTGTTGCATTGTTTTGGACCTATGTCTTCAGCTTCATGAATGGGGAAGGAATTCTTAGGATTAGGCAATGGCTGATTAGGGAGTGTTCCTTATTGTCTTTCATTTAATGAGTTAGTTAATTGACCTATTTGAACCTCCAACCTATTGATAACTTGGTGGTGGTTGTTCATCATTGAGGCCTGGGTTTTGGACAAGGTTTCAATCATTCTTTTCAAATCTGACAATTTTTTATCTGGATGATTATGTTGTTGTTGTTGGTACGTGGGTTGGAAGTTATGTTGGTAATTGGATCGAAAATTCAGTTGACTCTGGTGGAAACTGGTTTGATGAGACTGAGCAGGGTATTGGTATGGAAATTGTTGCCTTGGTTGCTCATGACCAGACTGACTCCATGAGAATTTGGATGGTTCCTCCATCCCGGGTTGTATGTTTTAGTGTATGGATTGTAGTTGAGTCTGGCATATACAGCATTCATGTTTTCAGGATACATTTGAGCTTGGTAAACAGGACACATCTCAAACAGGTAATTGAGAGCATCGCAGTAGGTACAACCCGAATTTATCACTGGTGTTGGGTTGACCTGGTTCACTGGATTTGGGTCTATAGCCTCGAGTAGTTCTAACTCTTCATCAATTATGTTATTTTTACCTCGGCAGCTATAGAGGATTCAATTGAATGGATACCAGTTCTGGAAGTGGTGGGGTTAGTTTTCTCGGGACAAGACTCCCACTGAATGATTTTTTCTGCTAAAGCTTCAAAGAGGTCTCAACCCTGGTTCTCTTCTTTCTTCGAAAATTTTTCTTGACACATAGTCTCAAGGAGCGTCTTAGTTTGGTAGTCTAGTCCGTCATGGAGAACTTGGCACTGTCGCTACTTCTCTATTCCGTGATAAGGACATTGGGCTAGTAAATCCTTAAACCGTTCAAAATACTTTCAGAATGGTTCATTTATTTCCTGCTTAAACTGCATTATGTTTTTTCTGATGAGGGTCGTTTTATGAATGAGATAGAACTTCTTCAGAAAGACTTTGACAAAATCATTTCATGACGAGATAGAACTAGCAGGTAGATTATATAGCCATTTCTTGGCTATGTCCTTAAGCGTGAAGGGAATGAACCTCAATCTAACAGCGTCTTCCCCCAATTGGAGAATTCTTAACATCAAAAACACTTCTTTAAACTCACGAATGAAGAAATATGCGTCCTCGGATTCTAGGACATAAAACCTAGGGAGTGTGTCTATGAACTGAGGCTTTAACTCAAAATTGTTTCCATTTGCCTCAGATAGAAGAATGCATGAAGGAAGTGATGTACAAATTGGGTAGAACTTGTCTTGGAGAGAAGTATGGTTTGCCATGATTGTGATTGTATCAGGAAGTGGTGCAAGTGTAGAAGTCCTAACAAGTCTTGATAAAATAGGATCCTGGTACCACTCTTGCATGCATAATCACAGGCAACATTCACCAATCAAACAAATGGAAAAGGGAAAATAACAAACAAAAATAAAGAAAAACAATCACAAGCTATCTAGGATCCCTGGACCTAGACGACTCCTAACTGGTCGATGAACCGAAGAAGGTTGTTGCTCGAATCAGACTACAACTAATCAGCCAGGTAGGGGCAAAATACGGTGGGAGGTATCCGTGCGTAAGCAATAGGCCTTAATTACGCTAAACCATGGTATCTTTGAGGCTTAACCTCTTAATCCCAACCTTAAACACTGATTTGACTAGACTATGAATCAAAAATAATTTCCAATCACGGCTAATCTCTTATCGAGTCCGGATGTCCCTAGGGGCCAATGTCTATCAATTTTATTTAAAAGTTTGGGATTGTGAATGCTTGGAATGTTGTTTTTGGGCCAAGGAAGGATGATTAAATCCCCACCTTATCTTGTTATTAGGGTGGTGCCCTTAAAATCAATTTGTGCAAGTGTACAGTATATGCAAACAAGATTCACTCAAAGCGATTTAAATCAACCAAGAGATGAGTCCTATTCTATATGCTATGCGGACGTACCTTGCTCCAGCACTCTTCAACAGTAAAGTAAATGAATTGAAAAGACACTGCCTAAAATGCAAATGTCTAATCAATTTTTAAACTTTTCAACAAATGTTTTACTGTTGGTTTATTTACAGGCTCCTGGTGATGGTATATAAGAAATAAACTTGCAGCAAGCTATATTTTTGCAAAGCAAGCAGCCCTGCAAAATAAATTTTAAGTAATGAACTCTTCCTTGCCTTATATCTGCAGTCAGAGCGGAGAAAACGCGGCAATTCAGAGGGTACTTGGTCTCTGCTTTCTAGAGCAGAGGCCCAAGATCACTTATATGTTACTACAAGTCTTGTTTTCCTGTTCCCTCAACCTGTAACCCGCAACAGAGAAGACAAAATTTGTTTTAGTTCCAAAAACTTAATAAAAAATGTCGCCCTTCCCGGCAATGGCGCCAAAAATTTGTTCGAGAGGAGGAATTGAATTAATCAAGAGTTTAGAGTAAACCGTTTATGTCCTTATGCTGATGATCAAACTCTGAATATGTGTGAAGATTTACTTTACTCCTTCGAATCACCATTTGTACCACAAGCTATAACGGGTCGTATCCGCTGGGAGGGCTAGTGATGGAAGCGCTCATAATTTTTATGTTGAAGTTTTTGAGAAGAAAAACGAAGGCTCTTCTTTGTTTAAAAATTGAAAACAAAACAAAGTAGAAAGAGAGTGAAGAATCTTTGTAGAGTTTTTAAGAAAAGGAAGACGGAAGCGAGGAAAATGGAATGAAAAATGGTGATGTTGGAAAATAAGAAAGTTTTTAGAAAAGAGTTTCAAAATTCAATTGAGAGAAAGTCATGAATAACTAACATTCTGCACTACTAACTTACTAAGTTTGTTGGGTGATTAATGCCTCATGTAGATTCATTGGCAATAGTATATCTTGCTTTGTCAAATCAATATGTTATCTCAACTTGAGAATGTGTTCTCATCTAGGCTTGGCTAGGTGGCCTCCTTGGATCATCGGCTCCCAATAGATTTTCAATAATGGAACATAAGTATTCACATTTAGGTATGCTAATCAAGAATGTAAGATTCATTAGTCCATCAAAGCTATAAAAGCTAGCATGAAATAAGAAACTTGTACAATAGGTGTTAGCATACTAAAGTGATCCATCTTCATGTTCCATTAAGGTACTTGTTCAAGAGACAAGACTCTAAATTAGGCACACATGAATCATATGAAGGTGATACAAAGCATTCACTAGAATTGAAATACTACTCATCTTCATTGGGAATAAAAAGACTTGTTAATTACAAGACTAGAAATAAAAACATCCAATGATTCATATGAGTTAGCAATCACCCAAGAGTTAGTAGTTAGTAGTGTTAGAAGTTAGTTAGTCATGTTAGTAAATTATTTGGCCATAGAAAAGAAAAACAAGTAAGAAGACATGGTAGAAAATAAGTGCAAGAAAGTAAAGAATTTGAAAAGTAAATGCAATAGAACAAGAAAGAATTGAGGAAGGAAAGCTTGAGCCTTTGTATTGAGTTGTCACTTCTTCAATTACAGAGATCTCTCTCACCCTCACTTTCTTTTCTAGATCTAGAAGGAGAAAATGAAAATTACATAAGAAGACTAAAGAGAACTTAGGAAATCTTAACTACTTGCCTAAATAAAATGCTATTCTCTCCTCTCATTTTACAGAGGCCCTGGGGGTCTATTTATAGGCTTCAGGAGAACATCACATCCAACAACAGCCGTAGGATCAATCGTTTGATCAACGGCCAAGGAAGTGCCGCGGATCCGCGGCCAGCACTGCGTTTCCGCGGCAGCATCTTGGCTGTGGCACCAACGATTTCTCTGACATTCCGTTACGCTGCGTGTGCCCAGCTGAAGCTTCTAGAAGTTGGGGAATATGCCTTGGGTCATTCCAGAATTAGGCTTCCTTGTTGTGGGCTCCTAAAAACTCCTTTAATTCCTTAAAAATCTCAAGATTTGGGCCTTCTTCTCCATTAAAGAATGGACCTAAAAAATAAGAGAGAAAAGTAATAAAAATCCTATTTTTATTAATGTAAAGCATGGTAAGGTGGTAAAAAATGATGCAAAATGAACTCCAATCAATATCCCAACAGCGGATTCGGGTTCGTGGGCTATCGCTTGTGTTTCTCACCCAATAGAGGGAAAGTACTAGGGTTACAAATGCTTGTTGACCCACAATAGAGGGATGATTCGCACATAAGTATGCAATGAAACACTTAAATTAAATGTTAGATGCAATGTAATAGAGCTAATGAAAGATGTAAATTAAATAGATTGGCCTGACAAGACTAGTATGCTCAGCCTCTAATCAGATGAACTAGTACATTGAAGGGATAATCCAAAGAAGAAAACCCTCATATATATACCATATGTCTCATGCAGTTATAGGCTAAACATGCACAACCATGTCGACCCGAATGAGTAATACATGCAAACATTCATAAAGTTGGTGTTCAGATAATAACTAGGCAATTTGCCTTTCCAGTATGCTTGATGTCTCTGGCCTCTAATAACATAAAACTATTACATCAAGGGGATAATCCAAATAAGAAAATTCCATGTATATATCACACTTTTCATGCAATTATAGGCTCTCTGGAACACTTGCAAATTGTAAAGAGGCATGAAGTGGAGTGTCACTCATCGACAAATTGGATGTGTCGCCTCTGAGTAGGGAAATCCCATCTATTGAGTGGCGATCTGGATCTCCGAGTGAAAAAATCCGAGCAGCGGAGTTAGACCTCTGAGTGGGAAAATCCCAGCAGCGGAGTCAGTTCACAATTGCTTCTGAGTGGGGGAAATCTCATCAGCAGAGCCATAACCTCGGTAGGGAACTGAAGTGGGAATACAACCCATCGACAGATTGGATGCATTTACTCTAAGTGGGAAAACTTTCAGTAGCAGAGTGGCAATCCTGCATGGACCCGACAGAGGGAAACTGCCTGGAGGTTCATCTTCTCATGGGTCGGATGAGGGGATATCGTAGGCTAGTGTTTGTGTTTCCGAGTGGCAAAAATTCTATCAATGGAACATCAAACAGGGGCTCTGAGAGGAAAAAAAAATCCTTACAACAGAGTAGGGCTCCGAGTGGGGGAAATCCCACAATGGAGGGCTTCGATTCCCATAGGCTAAATGAGTGGGAGCCCGTAGGGAAGTCTGCGTTGCCATCTCTGAGTGGGGGAAATCCCATCAGCAAAGCATACATACATAGTCCTCTGAGTAAGGGAAATCCCATCAGTGGAAGGACTGATTCCAAGGGGGGAAATCCCAACAACGAAGTGGTTTCAAGGTGGGAAAATCCCATCAGCGGAACATCTAGACACAATCCTCCAAGTAGGTAAAATCCCATCAGTAGAAGGATTGACTTCGAGTAAGGGAAATCCCAGTAGCAGAGTAGTTCTGAGTAGGGAAAATCTCATCAGCTGAACATCTAGCTTGGAAGGGCTGCAATGGTTAGGAGCAAAAATATTATTTTATTCAATATTAAAATATAATACATGAAATGATAAGGATATGAGTACTGCACTATCTCTTGGAAATGTGGGATAACTCAAATACTTTATATTAGGTGATCAAGTGTTGTGGCTTGGTAGGTAGTGGAGCGCTGTCTAGATCTGGAGGCTGCTTCGGAAGTGAGGATGTACTCTTTGAAAAAGTCTTATTGGATGGGTTCTTTCAAGTTCTCCTGGAGGGCCCAGAAGTAGATGGTATTGTGTTCTTTGCTATTATGGTAGGAGCAATATTTTTTTGGTCCAGAAAGTGTGGGATCATACCAGATTGGTCTCCAGCATCTAACTCACGGCTGGACCTTCATGGTGCTAAAGACCTCATTGATGGGGAGTCTAAACAGAGTGAAATGCTATTTCATCAGTGTGTAAGTTCAGAGCAGATTTGGTGAAAAGATTGGGAGCGCTTGTTTATTGAAGGCAGGTTGCCCCAGATTCTGATCTGGGCATGGGCGGAGGCTTCGTGCGAGATTTCAACTTTCCTTCACGTCACCATATTTCATGGTATGGTAAAAGGAAGTATTCTGTTTATGGAAAAACAGAGAGTTTAGAAGGATGTTATCTGAGAGTGCAGTGTTCTCTGATTTCTCGCAATTTAACCACAATTGCAAGTGGCTAAACGGGTCAAATCCATAGGGAGGGATGCGATAGAAGCTTTTTCGGTACTGTTCTTCAAGTGATCTCTTCTCTGCTTAAGAAAAGGAAAGAGAAAAGAAAAAAAGAAAATTATTTTATTTTTTATTTAAGAGTTAGATGGTTTTAGAAAACTAGGATTTTGAAATTAGGGTTTTGAAAGAGAACTAAAAAGAAAAAGAGATTTTATTTTTAGAAAATATGAAAAAAGTCAAAGCTTACAAATCATCCAACGCACCACTAACTTACTAACCTTTAAGAGAATATTCCTTTACTTCAAATCAAGAAATCACCTTGGAGTTGCACAAGGCATCAAGCAAGGCATATAAGATAGTAAAAACTCCTACTTGCATCAAAATTTAACATTAGACTATCAAGGCAATCCAAGCATAGAATAAAAAATAATCAGAATTTAACATTAAATTATCAAGGCCATCCAAGTATAGAATAAGAAAAACAATTGATTAATACTTAATCAAAATTTAATATTAAACTATCAAGGTAATCCAAGCATAGAATAAGAAAAATAGTTGACTTGTGTTTAGTAAACAATAAATTAATACCCATTCTCATGTGCCTTTAAGAATACTTACATAATCAAAAAGCATGCATATGAGTCAATCCAGTATTCAAACAAAGAATTAGAAATAGTGGTGTTCAGAGATTAACAAGCGATGAAGAGATTTAATTACGCATGATTAAAGCAAAGCAAAACATGGTAGATGAAATAAAAGATTGCATAATTAAAAAGAAAGCAAGTAAATAACAAAAGAGTTTGAAAAGAAGAACTGAAAAACCTTGTATTAAATCTATCACCTTCAGTTACAAAAGCTCCTTCCCTTTTACAAAATCACTCTTTTTCTAAGAACCTAGAAAATAAAAACTACAATTTGGAAGAAAAAGAAACTAAAGAAAATCTTAAGCTTTGATCGCTAATTTAGAGATGATTAATTATGAGAGATTTCAGCTCTTTAAATAGGCCTCAGACCCAATTTCAATAAGATACACATTAGAAGTTTTAATTAACTCCAATTCATGTAGGAATTCAATTCTGAATTGATCTGCAGCAAACCGGCGTATTTATTACTGAATATAACTCATCAAATAGCTGAATTAAAAATAGTGGTCAACTAATTGTAATCCTTTACGTTCTCTTTCTGTATCATCTTGAACCATGAGATTTGAATTTCTGTCATGAAAGTTATGATTAAAATACTAAAAGGTATCCAGTCTGAATCTGACTCTGAATTAATTTAGAACTTCGAATTTAATTAGGATTGCTTTAGAATTCAAATTTAATTGGGTTCTTTGGGTTATTTTGGTTTTTTTTCTTCTCCTACCTAAATAAGTCTCTGCACACTCATAATCAAAAAGAGAGTTCCATAGCAGAGTCTAATAAAAGATAAATATGAAAATATGACAATAAATATGCAAAATTAATAGTAATCATCTTCATTGCCTCCTCCAACTGGATCTAAAGCTGAGCTTGTAACAAGACCTCGCTTATCCAAGTAATATCGTACTTGAGGAGGTGTTTGTACAGAGAGTGAGAAACCTATCGCTTGCTATTGAACATGAGTGTAGAGACGTCCTCACCACAGTTGGGGACCTGATGAGTTGACTTTGGAAAAAACTGATGTATGATTTGAAACTTATCACTCTACCTCTATAATGATCCAAAGTTTTGCAAATCAGTTGTAGTCTGGGTGTGAATTTCTGAGCTGTTATAATTGTTAGCCCAGAAGCCTTTCACCTTAGTTTTAATGATGACTAACGTATGAAGGTTAGTTTACTAATGATCTTATGTTTATATAGTTTCAGTTATTGATCAAGATATTTTGGTGTTTAGCTTAAATAAAGGAGTTTTTAGGAGCAAACATATGTAGATTCAAGAGCTCGCGCGTCAAGATCGCATCTAGTACTTGTTGGAGTTAAGCTCATTTGGATTGTGTTTGGATCGGGTCGTCTTGAAGACGAGGATCGACAAGAAGACTTCAGTTTGTTTAGATCTTGTGTAAAGATAGATAGTGTTTATATGCTCAAGTTTACACACACAAAAGTTTAATTGTTTTGATTTTCGGTTCAACCGATTTTTGGATTTCAACTATACATATATATAGTTTTCATGAATAAATAGAATCAAAATAAGTTTACGTGGTTTAAATGTATATTAAATTTCATCTATATACATATATTCTTCATATACTCAGAAAAACTTATTTTGATGATCCTATTCATTGTTTAGATTTTTGTAATTAACAAAACCTATTTTTGGATTTCATGTCAAAAACATAGATATATTCTTTACATGTGTATTAGATTCTATCTATATACAATATGCTTTAAATATGTTTCAATATCATATTTTTGTATTTATACAAGTTTATAGAAAAATCGTATTTTTCTTTAGAAATTTGGTTTCTGGAAAACCGTATTTTTCTTTAGAAATTTGGTTTCTGGAAAATAGCGTTTTTTGTTTTAGGTCAATATTTTATATCACAAAATTGGTTCAAATGGTGTATAATATGTGTTGATTTTTAGTCACACATATTTGTTATTCAAAGATCTAACACGAACAAATTTTTGTGAAATTTATGCGTATTTATGGGATTTAATTGGTGTTAAATTAACCAAGTTTTCTTACCTGAAATCCCTGCCAGACCCACTGGTGGTCGACCAGACCGGTCGGCTGATGTGCATGAGAAACGTGCACAGGCCGCCACGTAGGCTAGATGACCATGCGGTCGACCGACTAAAAGCACCCAAATCTTGGGTGCTGCCGGTCGACCAGGCGGTCGACCGGAGGTACAAAGGTCAGAAATATGACCGTTGTACCGGTCGACCGGCCGGTCGACCGGAAGGGTAATCTGGCCATTTTCTGTGCCAACAGCTCTTTTATTTGAGAGGCTATAAATAAGCCATCTCTTGGGCTATTTTTAACGAGAATTTTAAAAGCAAAATTTTTCATCTATACAAGTGTTTTAGCAGCAAGTTATTGAAGAGTTTTTGTACCAAAAAGATTTATCTTTTATTTGTTTTCAAGGGTTAGAAAAATAAAAGAAAAATAGAGTCTTTGGGAATTTGGTTTTGATCTTCATTTCTATCTTCTTCTAGAATTTTTTCCATGTATTTTTCTTTGTGATTTGTTTTCTAAACACCTTGTTTTCTCACACTTGAGCTATCATCTCTATCCTACTTATAGGATCTTGTTTTTGTGAGGAAATGTTGTTTGTGATTTTTGTGATCACCAAGATTGCTATCCCTCCTTTGATTTGGCTTTCTGCCTATCCTTCTTGTGTAGAGGTGATTGAGGTGTTGCTTTAGGTTTGTGTTCATCCCTGTTGTGTAAAGGTGATTGAGATTGTGATTTTGGTTTGTGGTTAGCCCTCTTGTGTGGAGGTGATTGTGGTGGAGTTTGGCTTTGGGCCTTATCCCTCTTACGTAGAGGTGATTGTTGTTTTGACTTTGTGCCTTGCCTCTTGTATAGAGGTGGTTGTGTTGGAGAGAAGAGTTATGTACTTCTTACTTTGTACTTGCAAATTTCTCAGTGGAGGTTTCCTGTGTGGGAGGTCCTATGTGGACATAGTGGAAATCCTTCTGTCTGAAGGTGGGGGCGTAGAGTAGTGGCTCGAACCTTGAAACATATCTCGGTGTTTGCGTTTGATCCACTATCTCTTAACTCTCTCTTTATCTTGCATTGCATTATATTGTTCATACATATATATATATATATATATATATATATATATATATATATATATATGCTTGGTATTGATTGTGCGCCCCACTAGTGTTGAACCAAAAGAGCTTCATATAGCACCTCAACTCTTAGTTAGAGGAATTTAGAGGAGATAGTCTAGAGCCCATCACCGGGAATTCGGCTACACTATTTGGTTACACATATTTTGTTGCAATTAGTTTTTAATTTCACATCATTTGTCTTAGATAGCCAATACACCTATTAACCCCCTCTAGGTGTATTTTTCAATCGGTATCAGAGCCTACGCTCCCGATATTAGGTTTAATCACCTAGGAGTGAGATCTTGGATAGCTAATCTAGATTTGCATTTGCACACATATAGTTTATACACTCATGGATCACCTTGCCCCTCCCATGTTTGATGCTTCTGACATCGATATATGGAAGTTTAGGATGAGTGTTTATTTAAAAACCCTAGGTTTGCATGTCTATCTTGTCACTACCAAGAAAACCTATTTTGGTAATACCAAGTACATTGAGGCTAATGCACAAGCCCTAGATGCACTAAAGCATACACTTAGTAAAGATTATCTTCCTATGTTTTCTCATTGTGATTCCGCTTTTGCAGTGTGGAACACATTGACTTCCCCGAACTTCAAACAACAAACTACATGGAGAACGAATCTAGTGGAGATGAGTCCAAACAAGCTTGCTACATGGTCCAAGAGAATGACTTCCTTGAGGTAAATTCGGACACTCAACTAGATGATAGTGCTAGTTTTTCAGGTGATGACTATATGGATGTCGATGCCTTAAATAAAGAAGTTTCATTATTTTGTGAAAACTTGCTTGAAAAATAAAAACTTTTGAAAAAGAAAAGTTTTAAATTAAAAGAAGAAAATAAAATTTTGGCTTCTAAACTTGATATGGTTTTGCAAGAGAGGGTTGAGATTTCAAATGAAAGGGATTCAATGAAATTCCAACTTAACCTTGCCTTAAATGAAAATGAAATTTTGAAAAATAAAAATAATAGTGATGATGTTTTGAAGAGAAATGAGGTTTTGTCTTCAAAACTTGATATTGTTTTAAAAGAAAATAATTCTTTGAAAAATAAAATTGCTTTAATCTCACAAGAATTGGATTTGGTTTCAAATGAAAATAAATCCTTGAAAAATGATTTTGATGCTCATGTTTGTCATGCTACTATAGAATCACCATCTATTGATAAGAATACAAGCTTATGCATTATTTTTATTGGTATTTCATAAAGGGAGAGAAAAATTCTTATTTTATCTTTCAATTGGTTTTACTTTTCAATTAGTATCTTACTCCTAGCCTTTATGATGAAAAACATTTGCTTTGGTATATGCTTACATTTTCAATATTGGTATGAATAATTTTAAATTGGTATTATTTTTAAATTGGTATCCTTATTGAAAAATATAGTGTTTACCTAAAAGTTTGGTTTTTATTTTCAATTGATATCATGTCCTTTTATTGGTATCAATTCATAAAAAGATTGTTTCTTTCAATTGGTCGTTTCAATTGATTGTGTTTATTGGTATCAAAATTTTATTTTAATTTATGTTTATTGTTTATTTTTCCTCACCCCTTTGTTGATGAGTGACAAAGGGGGGAGAAGGATTTAGGTTTATATATGCATGTTTTACTATATGCTATGCATATATCTTGTTTTATTGGTGTTTTGAGCTTCATTGTATATCTTTATGTGTTTATTGATTATGCATAGGTTAAGGGGAAGCTTCTAGGAAGCCTATCCGTAATAGATGCATATATATAACCTCATAAGTTTTGTCATCATCAAAAAGGGGAAGATTGTTAGCCCAGAGGCCTTTCACCTTAGTTTTAATGATGACCAATTTATGAAGGTAAGTTTACTAATGATATTATGTTTATATTGTTTAAGTTATTGATCAAGATATTAGTAGGTATTTAGCTTCAACAAAAATTTTTTTGGGAGCTAACACATGTAGATTCAAGAGCTCGCGCGTTAAGATCGCATCTAGCACTCGGTTGGAGTCAAGCTGGTTTGGATCGTGTTTGGATCGGGTCGTCTTGAAGATGAGAATCGACAAGAAGACTTCGGTTTGTTTAGATCTTGTGTAAAAATAGATAGTGTTGATATGCTCAAGTTCACACACACAAAAGTTTAATATGTTTTGGTTTTCGGTTCAACCAATTTTTGGATTTCAACTATATATATATAGTTTTCATGAATAGATAGAATCAAAACAAGTTTACATGATTTAAATGTATATTAGATGTCATCTATATACATATATGCTTCATATACTTAGAAAAACTTATTTTGATGATTCTATTCATTGTTTAGATTTTTGTAATTAACAAAACTTATTTTTGGATTTCATCTCAAAAACATAGATGTATACTTTACATGTATATTGGATTCTATCCATATACAATAAGCTTCAAATATGTTTCAATATCATGTTTTTGTGTTTATACAAGTTTATAGTAAAATCGTATTTTTCTTTAGAAATTTGGTTTCTGGAAAATAGTGTTTTTGTTTTAGGTCAGATATTTTATATCACAAAATTGGTTCAAATGGTTTATAATATGTGTTGATTTTTGTCACACATATTTGTTATTCAAAGATCTAAAAAGAACATATTTCTGTGTAATTTATGAGTATTCATGGGATTTAATTGGTGTTAAATTAACCAAGTTTTCCTACCTGAAATCCCTGCCAGATCCACTGGCGGTCGATCGGGACGGTCGACCAGACCAGGGGTCGGTTGTTTGGTGGAAAAATTGAAGTTGTGTGTAAATTCTTTATTAATTGTAAAAAAAATTACAACAAATCAATAATCCTATTACAAGATATTCAAGCTCAAATCTCCCATTTGTTTAGTGTCGGGTTCTTAATGTGGCGATGGAAAGTGAATCTTGTTTTTCGTTGACCGGGTGAACGTCGAGACCTCTTGGGAATCTTCTCTTTGGACGGTGGACAAAGTAACACAACTTCTATCCAATGAGAATCTCAAAGAGACTTTAGACAAGAATAAACTTGAACTCAGCAAGTTGTTAGAAGAGTTGAACTCTCTCTTTTTTTTAGATGGAGATTCTGGTCCTTTTAAAGCTTACAATCGAAGTTCTTCTGACCAAATTTTCCGACCCCTCTTCCATTGCAAACTGCGCTATTTATAGAGGCTTCAGGGGGTAAAAGTGTCCCCTAAAAACACTCCATAATGGGGTTAACTCTCTCATTTTGTGGCAGTAATTGACTCAGTAATGAGGGCGGTTATATAGGGTTCCTCTGTAGTTGAAACACGGGCTTCAGGCCTCGCGTTTAATCGTTAAGATAACGCTTGAGCTTCGCATTTGGTTGAAATGTGAGCTTCAAGTTCTGCGTCAAGCTTTATGTGAGGTGCGGGCTTCGGGCTCTGCGTCTTGGTCATTGTCGTGAAGCAGAGACACGGATTTTGACCCTCGCGTCTTGGTACTGTAGTGATGCTACTGCAGTGATGCTGAAACGCGGGTTTCGATCCTCGCGTCTTAGTTATTGCAATGATGTTGAGACGCGAGTTTTGACCCTTGCGTCTTGGTGTTGTGGTAGTGGTTATGATTAGCCCTGCGTCTGGAGTTTGAACTCTGCTTTCTGATGACTTATCCTCAGTGATTTTTGAAAAACACCTAGAGGGGGGGTGAATTGGTGTTAAAGCTAATCTAATGATCTTTTTAAACAAGTATGAAAAATGATGCAACGATCGCCCAAAACAAGACTAGAAGCCGAATTCCCGATGAAGGGCTCTGAACTCCTTCCTCGTGATTCCTCTAGATAAGAGTTTGAGGTGCGTATTGCAATCTTGTTGTATGAGTATTGATAGACAAATTAGCAAGGAATGAAAAGGATGCAATGATGAAGTGCGCACAAGATATAACACAAGTTAGAAATAAAGAGCAATATCACAAGCTAGAATTGAAGAGCAATAAAGAGTAGCAAAGAAAAGAAATCAATCGCAAACACAAAGGGTTTGTTTCGAGGTTCAAGCCACCGCTCTACTCCCCGCCTTCACCGACGTGAAGGGTTTCCACTATATCCACCGAGGAATTATAAGGTCTACCATAGATCGGAGTACCGAACTCCACCAATTACAAGAGGTCTACCGAAGAATGGAGTACCGAACTCCACTAATCCAATCCTCTACCGAAGAGGAATCACAATGCAAGAAGAACAAGTAACCAAGTGATCAACAAGGGATCACAAACTCTCTTTACAACTTCTTTATAGAATGAGGAGGATATTTTGGCTCAAGAAGTGTAGTGAGAAAACAAACTCAGTTGTGAAAGAAAATTGCTTGAAAAACAACTAAAAAACAATAGCCAAGAATGCACTAGAGAATTTGAGAGCTTTTGAAACTTGTTCTTTCTTTTGAAAACTTGAAAAACTAGGTATATTTCTTGTATTTTGCAAGAGACCAATCCCCACTATTTATAGGGATTAGAGGAGATCAAAATATGATTAGAACTAGCTTGATAAGTCAGAAAATAGCTGCCAAAAATTCAGAACTAGCTGACACACGGTCCCAATCAAATCCCAAAAAGAAATCTCTGAAAACTAGCCGTTATGGCTGCTGGCGGCTGTCGGTCGACTGGCCCGGTCGACCGGCAGTCCAATTGGCAAAATAGCCGTTGGACTCGGTCGACCGGTCGGTCGACCGCAGCTAAAGAAAATTTTCACTTAGAACTGTCGGTCGACTGATCGGTCGACCGACAAGAAACAGAGAGCAAAGTGGTTCCAGTCGGTCGACCGGTCGGTCGACCGACAGACGTGCACAAAACATGCACGCCCTGGTCTCAAGGCTCGGTCGACCGGCCAGGCCTGGAAAAGACCGGTCGACCGGCCCGTCGACCGACAGGCCTGAAACAGAATTTTTATAAGATTTTCCTGAACTTTGGAAAATTTTCAAATTAATTTTGTAAGGAAATATGACTAAGTATCATGCTGAAAAGGTAGGTATACATGATGTAAAAAGATATAAAATTTATAAAAGTTTGAGTCATGTATAGAAATCAAAGCATGAACTTACATCAAAAACCAAATAAAAAAAAACCGTATTTTGGAAAATGTGTGTGTTTGCTTGAGCCAATTTAACACAGCCTCATTCTTTAACAAACTAAGTCTTATATAGGTTCTAGGTGACTACAAAGTCTTCAAGTGGGCTCCTCCATATATGATCTTGAAAATCTTGTATCTTGAACCCGAAATGAACCAACTTGAGTCAAAACGATCTTCCTTTAGGGAAGAGCACACCATGAATCCTTAGAACCCTGAAACACACTTAAACACTAAAAATGATTAGTATAAATAACTATATATGTTTTGTAATCATCAAAACTCAAAAATTGGTTGATTGTAACCTTGTGCCAACAATCCCCCCCTTTTTGATGATGACAAAACATACTAGTTATTTAAAAAAATATGGGAGAAAGAGCTTGGAAGCTCCCCCTCAAATCATGCTATGTATAAATGAATGGCTATATGTATAAATGAATGGCTATATACATAATAGATAGAAACAAAGAATTTTGGCATAAAAGAAGAGATATAGGAATACAAAAACACATTGCTCAATTTTGTAACCATATCATCTATGGTTTCATTCTCTTGCATAGAAAAATTTTCATATTGGGAATGAAGAAGGCCTATTTTTGCCCTCTTAACTTGTGAAGTCCCCTCATGAGTGACAAGCAAGTGAGTCTAAATCTCATGTGCGGATTGCAATGAATAACTCTAGAGATATCATCATCATTAAGTGCTTGAAGCAAAGCATAGTGGGCCCTAGCATTAGCATCAAATTCTTTTGTCTCAATATCGGACAAAGTGTCCTCATCACTGTTGGAACTTGTTTTGATGAAGACTTATGTGACGCATGTCATTTGGAGCTCTAACACACGAAGAATCAAGAGTTCTACATGATCAAGATGTCCCAAAGAGAGTTGATATGATGTGGTTTGTAATTGTGAAATAGCATGTAAAAAGCCTTGATGCACACACACATATCATAGTCAATTAGTCGACTAATACCTATCTCAAGTCGACTAATCACTTGCATAGTCGACTTGACAAAAACTATAGTCGACTAATCATGTGTCCAAAACAGACCCAACTCTCTGTTTCTGCATTAGTCGACTTGACAGTAAAATGTAGTCGACTAATAGCAAAGTGTAGTCGACTAACCCTTGTCCCCTAGTCGACTAATCCTGATCCAGTCGACTTGATTCAGTTATCCAGAAAACTGTCAGTCCCAACGTATCTTACCCTAGTCGACTTAAAGTCAAACCTAGTCGACTAATAGTAGGAAATTTGCCTAGGCTAGTTGACTTACTCAAAAGGCAAGTCGACTATAGGCAGTTTCTGACTGTTGGATAGTTTTCGTTATCTGGTCTTTTGTGCAACGAATTCTAACGTTCCAATTGTTTGAATTGCTCCTATAACTACCCTAACTTACCCTAGTCTTCAGCTATATAAAGGGTAGTTAATCCAAAGGCCAAACAACAATCCAAATCTTCAGTTTTCCAAGTCAAATTCTGTCAAACCAGAAAACTGAATTTTCCACTTCAGTTCTTCACCAAAAGTCAATTTCCATTGTGAAGTCCTCTGAAGTTTTTCTCCTATACTAGACCTTGTCCACGTTCATACACAATACCAAGGCTTATAGGAAAAGTGTGTGTAATACTCAAGCAAGCATTGTACACGGGTGACTTCTTGGTATAGAGGCAGTTGTACAAGGTGAAGTTTATTCTCTTGGTGGAAGAGAAGGTGTTCTCTTGGATGTAGCGAAGGTGTACACATTTGGAAAAGGGATTTGTCAAGTGGTGTGCATGGTTGTGATTTTGGGTGTACAAAATCAAGGATAAAGGAAAATCTCAAGCGGTGGCTTGGAGACTAGATGTAGGTCACAAGGACCGAACCAGGATAAATCTCTCTTGTTTGCGTTTGTCTATTCTCTGAGATTTATTTTCCATTTTGCAAGTTTATTTATTTGCTTAACGTTAATCCTTCTTGTTTTAGTTTTGTGTTGATTTGGGTATTTTTAGATCTATAATTGCCAACAGAGATAGTTCCGCATTTGACATCATCTCGGGGACCAACAATTGGTATCAGAGCGGGTACAAGTCAAAAACAAAGATGGCAACGGAGTTCTTATCATCCCAATTCAAAGAAGGACATTTACACAACGTCCACCGCTATTTGACGGATCAACTACAACTATTGGAAGTGTAGAATGAAGATCTACTTGCAATCGCTCAACTACGAACTTTGGAACATTGTTGAGGCATCGTACACCAAACCAACAACCAACTGCAGCGCTTGGAGTGATGACCAAAAGAAGAATGCGAACCTTGTAAGCAATGAATGCTCTATTCTGTGCCCTAACCAAAGAAGAGTTCAACAGAGTGTCAACAGCCACTTCTGCACATCAAATATGGCATACTCTTCAGGTAACACACGAAGGCACAAATAAAGTTAAGGAATCTAAAATATCTGTTCTTGTCTACAGGTTTGAATTATTCAAAATGGAGGAGAATGAAACCATATCCGAAATGGTTACAAGATTCACCGACATCACCAATACCTTAGCATCCCTTGGAAAGGACTACACCCAAGTTGAAAGAGTCCGTAAGATCCTTCGTGCACTCACACCAAAATGGGAGAAGAAGACAACCGCAATTGAAGAGCGAATGATCTCTCAACTTTGTCGTTAGAAAACCTAATTGGTAATCTAATGGCATATGAAGTGCAATTGGAAGAAAGAAAGAAGGAGGAACGACAACACCACTCAAAGAAGAAAGAACTTGCTTTCCATGCATCCTCCGACACGGACGATTCAAATGACGATGAAGAGGAGATGGCAATGCTTTTAAAGAAATTCAGGAGATTCCTAAAGCAAGGTAAATTTAAATGCTTTAATTGTAACAAACCAGGTCATATGAAGATGGATTGCCCTTTGCTCAAGAAGAAAGGTAAATACATGAGCAAAAAGTTCAGAAAGAAGAAAAATTATGAAGCATCATCAGAATACAGTGATTCCTCTCCTCTGATGAAGAAGAAACCACTGAACGTGTCAACCTATGTTACATGGCACTGAAGATGATGAGGTATCGTTACTGAACTTTCTGATGCATTTCATGAATTGTTTATTGATCTGAAAAATGAAAATTGAAAAATAAAGTTTTATCAAAAGAAAATGAAAAACTTTTAAAGGAAAATTCATGTTATGCTTTACAAGTATCTTCTATAAATTCTCAACAAGATGAGTTTGAAAAAGTCATATCATCTTTAAAAATGATAATGAGAAGTTTATAAAAGATATTTTTCTTAAAAAGGAAACTGAATCTTTGAATAAAAGGATTTCTATTTTAGATAAAGATATTTCAGTTTTCAAAAAGAAATATGAAGATCTTTTGCAAAATGTGACTAAGTTCAATAAAGGAAAAGAAAAATTGAATGATTTATTATCTTTTCAGAAGTTGTTACTGTTGGCCCAAGAGGTTACACTCTCTTGTTTTGTGTTTGATGATGACAAACCAAATAAGAGCTATTTGTACTAATGAATTTGTTCAAGATAAGTTTCAGGTTTTGTACCATGTTTGGAGACCATTGGCTTAGCTTTTGCAAGAACTTCTAAGTTTCACATAGCAAGGAAGGCAAATTGCACAATCAGGAAGAATCATAGAAGAGAAGGCACAAGCAAGGCATGGGATGGCTCAAAGACTTGAAGATTGCTCAAAGAGTATTTTATCATTGTATTTTTAGTTTTATAGTTTGTTAAAGAATAGTGGATAGGTTTGAAGCTCTATCACACACGTTTTTGTGCACATGTTTATTCCAAAATGTTTTCTTATAATTTATACAAAAACATTTTGTTTACAAGATTTGCCTACAGATATATATTTTTGTTTTATACAAATCTATGTTCAAAACTATTTTTATCCAATCAAAATCCCTTGTATTTTCTCTTCAAAATCCTGATTTTTGACCTGAGCCAGTCGACCGAACGGTCGACCGGACCAATGACAGGTTTGGCCGGTCGACCGTCCCAGTCGACCGTGGCTCTGGCTGTGCACGTATCTGTGTGCACGTTGTATCGGTCGACCGACCGGTCGACCGACTGTAAGCATCTTTGCTCTCGGTTAGATTGGGTCGATCGGGCGGTCGACCGCTGGCCTGCAACGGTCACTTTTTTGAACTTGCGGTCGACCGACCGGTCGACCGACAGAGCCGTTTGAACAGTAACGGGCATTTTTTTCTGAGCTATTTATTTTTGTCTTTTTCTCACTTAAGTGAGTTTAAATGACCTGTTTTGGGTTTAATACATTCTGATTAGCCTTAAAATGTTTTATCTTCTAACCCTAGCCCTCTCCTATAAATAGGGTTGTTTGGGGAGAGATTGGTTCACCTAATTATTATAAGAAAAATTCAAAAGTTTAAGGCATCAAAAGAGCTTGGTTCTTGGTTTTTGTGCTGAAATTCTCTCTCATTTTCTGAAGTGTTTTCAAGAATTCTCTGATTTCATTTTCTTTCTCTTTACACACAAGAGCTTCATTCCTACTCATTGTTCTCTAAGGACCTTTTGTAAGGGAAGAGACAATTGAAAGAGAGAGTTTGTGGTCTTTTGACTACTCAGAAATTCCTTGTACTTGAGATTGTGGAGTTGGGTACTCCATTGTATTTGTGATCTTTGTGATAGTGGAAGTAGCTAGAATCCTTCTGGGAAAGGCGGGGAGTAGAGCTGGGTGCTCGAACCTCGATAACATATCTTTGTGTTTGCGATTGGTTTACTTTTCCTTGTCATTACTTATTGCTTGAGATTGTCATTGCCATATTCATTTTCATTCATATTGTCAATCATTATCCCATACAACAAGGTTGTATTGCGCCCCTCTAACTCATTTTACGAGGAAGCCGGAGGAAGGAGTTCAGAGCCCTTAATAGGAATTCGGCTCTTAGTCTTGTTTTGGGAGATTGTTGCATTACATTTGCATCATATTTTTAATTGCTCTTTGATTAGCATCATCACCTATTCACCCCCCTCTAGGTTATTTTCAATTGGTATCAGAGCTAGGACTCTAGGTTTTTGCTTAACATCCATAGAGATCCTTAAAATTTGTTAATCAACATTTCTCATTTCATTCATTCATCACTAGTAAACATGGCCGATAACATTAAATCCCCACCTAAATTTGATGGACTCAACTTCCTTATTTGGAAGGTTAGGATGACTATCTTTTTGCAATCATTAGTAGTTTAGTGGCTAAGTCCTTGACCAAACCTATGTAGCACCCGATAGTGATGAGAGCACATGGACCGACTTCAACTTTAGAGAATATGAGGCTAACTCCAAGGCCCCAAAACTCCCTTTAACCGCCTTGAATGAGGATGACCTTACACGGGTAATTCATTGCCAATCCGCCTATGAGATTTGGCAACACTTATTGGTCACACAGGAAGGGACTTCACAAGTCAAGAGAGCTAAGATAGATCTCTTGAGGTCTCAATATGAATCATTTAAAATGCTTGATGATGAATCTATTGATTGTATGATTACTAGATTCACTAAAATCACCAATGGTCTTTCTCCTTAGGTGACGTCATCTCCAACGATCAAAAGGTGCGCAAAGTGATTCGGGCTCTTCCTCCATCTTGGGAGATAAAGGCCACCACCTTGAAGGAATTGAACGACAAAGATGAGATGGACATCATTAGTCTCATTGGGAACCTAAAGACCCATGAGATGGAGAAGAAAGCAAGAGAAGAGGCCGCTCCACAAAGAAGAAGTCCATAGCTTTCAAGTCTTCATCCACTCTTGAAGACGGTGAAGAAGATGAAGAAGAAGATGAGGAGCTCTCCCTCCTTGTGCGAAATGTCAAAAGGATGTACCGGAGGACAAAGCTCAACTTCTGGAGAAATTTGAAGGCAAAGAGGAGAGGAAAATTATATGCTACAATTGCCGAAAGCCCGGACACATCATGGCGGATTGCCCGGAGTTCAAGAAGAAGATGACCTCCTCCTTCAAGCCAAAGAAATCGGAAGAAAAGAAAGCGTACAAGGCAACTTGGGATTCGGAAAGCGAGTCCGAGAAAGAGGCGGATGTAGCAAAAATGTGTTTCATGGCAAACACACCTAAGGTAACCCCTCAACCCCTTGATGATGAAGATGATGAATTAAGTAAGGAAGTTCTTGTACATGCTTTGTTAAACTTTCTGAAACTTATGATAACAAGAAAATTGAATGCTTTAAATTGCAAAAGAAGTTGCTTTTCTCAAAAATCACTTGCTATGGTTTCTAAAGAAAAGGATGACATTTCTTCTAATCTCACTTCTATTCAAAATGAGTTTAATGCCTACAAGGTTTCTTGTAAGGCTAAATTTTCTATTGTTGATGAAAAAGAAATTTCTTCTTTAAAAATCAAAATGGTTGATTTTGAGAAAGTTTTGAAAGATTGTGCTTTTAACACTAAGAAACTTGAGGAAATTTTTCTAAAAAGCACACATCACATGCTAAGATTTCTCATGCTCACACTACCCTAACACTTCTCATGCTCATGCTCACAAAGCTCATGCTCACAAATCACACACACCATTATGCTTTTAAATATGGTAGAGTATATAGATGCACATATTGTGGTAAAAATGGACATTTAGCTAAGTTTTGTTATGATCAATTAAATAGATCCAATAATCTTGTTTGGGTTCATGGCTCTAACCCTCAAGGACCCAAGAAAATGTGGGTACCAAAATCAAGTCCTAAATTGTTTGATGTAGGTACACACCAAGGCTCCAAGACGTAGGGAGCGCGGTACCTTGATAGTGGTTGTTCAAGACACATGCCGTGGATATCAATAACTTTACAACCCTATCAAGGTACATGGAAGGTGGCTCCGTCACCTTCGGGATGACTCCAAAGGAACTATCATCGATATAGGTAACATTCAAATTGGTGCATCTCCTATTATTGAGAATGTTGTTTAGTTGAAGGTTTGAAACATAATTTGCTTAGTATTAGTCATTTTGGATCGTGGACTTAAAGTTGTTTTTGATGATACTTCTTGTTGCAAGATTTTTGATATTAAATCCAATGATTGTATTCTTACCGGTTTTCGTGATGATAATATTTATATCATTGACATGCTTAATGTTTGAGTGTTCTACTAAATGCTTAAATCTTTTGATGAAAATTCTTGGCTTTGGCATAGAAGATTAGGACATGCATCTTTTGACCATCTTTCTAGGATTAATTCAAAGAATTGGTGAAGGGTATACCTTGCTTGAAGTTTGAGAAAGACCGCATTTGTGGTGCGTGCCAACTTGGAAACAAACCAAGTCTTCCTTCAAACCAATCAAGGATATCATGTCAACTAGGCCTTTAGAATTAATTCATATGGATCTTTTTGGACCTACTAAAACTAAGAGTTTAAATGGTAGTAGATTGCATATGTTTTGGTTGATGATTTTTCCCGTTTCACTGGGTTTTCTTTTTGGAACACAAAGACCAAACCTTTTCTCATTTTAAGATTTTTCGAAAAAGGGTTGAAAAAGAAAAAGGTTTTCCGATTTGAAAATAAGGAGTGATAGAGGTGGTGAGTTTGTGAACCAACTCTTCATGACTTATTGTGATGAAAAGGGAATTAAGCATGAAATGTCTTGTCCTAGAACTCCACAACAAAATGGAGTTGTAGAAAGGAAAAATAGAACACTTCAAGAGATGGCTAGGACAATGATTAGTAATAATGACCTCCCTCAATATCTATGGCCGAGGCCGTAAACACCGCATGCTATATATCCAACCGTATTATTTGTGTAAAAATTCTTCCAAAACATCTTTTGAAATGTATCATTCTAGAAAACCTAATGTTGCTTATTTCAAAGTTTTTGGATGCAAATGTTTTGTTTTGAATACTAAAGAGAATTTGGGTAAATTTGATGCTAAGGCTTATGAAGCAATTTTGTTTGGATATTCTACAACTAGTAAAGCTTATAGAGTATTCATTAGATCTTCACGTACCATTGAAGAATCCATGCATGTTAAGTTTGAAGAATCTAATGTGTTTGTTGAGAATGTTGTAGAGATTGAACCATTAGTAGAGTGAAGACATGGAGAGAGACTATCCTTGAAGGACTCACCCGCTCAAGAAGAAAAGCTAGATTCAATTGGTGAAGTTCAAGAGGATAAAGAGGAAAGCTCTCAACCGCTCCCTAAAGCTTGGAGATACGCTACAAATCATCCTAAGGAGCTCATCTTGGGTGATGCATCTAAAGGAGTCACAACGCGCTCCAAACTCCATGACCTATGTGGTAACTTTGCTTTCATTTCTCATTTTGAACCCAAAGGCATTCTCGAAGCCGAG